>VWYK01113257.1:2818-23052 GCA_013399775.1 Semnornis frantzii | reverse complement strand
TTCCCCTCCTTTGTTGCCTTCCTGGGGCCTCACTCCAGCAGCTTTGTGTCCTTCTGCTGGGGATACCAGAACTGAAGTCTCTTCAGGGAAACATCCTCAGCTCCCTCAGCCTGGACAAACTTCCCTTGCTCCTTGCACTGAGAGAGCAGCAGCCTTCCCATTCCAGAGGGATGGCATCTGGGTTTGGGAGCTGTTTGATGATTTTGTCTAGGCCTGGTGGTGTGCTGGAGGTTATAAAACCACAGAGTCATGGAATGGTTTGGGTTGGAAGGGACCTCAAAAGGGCATCCAGTCGCAGGCAGCAGGGACATCCTCCACTAGAGCAGGTTGCTCACAGCCTTGTCCAGCCTCACCTTGACTATCCAGGGATGAGACCTCAACCCTGGCAACCTGTTGCAGTGTTCCAGCAGCCTCCTGGTGCAAAACTTGTTCCTCACATCCAATCTCAATCTGCTCTGCTCTCATTCCAAACCATTGCCCCTGGTCCTGTCCCTGCAGGCCTTTGGGAACAGTCCCTCTGCACTCTGCTTGTAACCCCTTCAGGCAGTGGAAGGCCACAGGAGCCTTCTCTTCTGCAGGGTACCCAGGGAACCATCAGGTACCCTTCAGACACCGGCAGGCCTGTGAGAGCAGCCTTACTGCCCACAGATGAGTTGTCTCACACTCAAGGTGATTCCTGACACCCTAGAATTCAGGCAGTGGTTCCCAGTGTGCCCCCAGTGTCTGCAGCCTGACCTCAGCCTTTCTCCCACCTCTGTGAAGGCCTTTGGTAGTGTTTTTGGGGGAAGGGAAAGCCTGGAGCTTGATAGCAAGCAACCAGCAGTGGGGTTTGGGTTTTATTTTTTGACTTGTAGCTACTAGTCTTTAAGGCAGCAGGATGTGAGGAAAGAGCTGGCATGTGCTTAATGGCAGATCTAAATTCTGCAGATGGCATCTGTTGGAAGAGAGCAGCTCAACTGGCACGGTGGTGCCATCACAGCCTCGCTTTGCACTCTGCTATTTTTGCCATCTCCTCTTCTGGTGCAAAGTGGACAAGAGCAAAGTGTCTGTGGTGAGCTCCACAGTTGCTCCCCTGAGCCTTGGAGTTCCCTCTAAAGCAGGCAGCACAAATCCGCTCTTACTGGTGCAAGGGAAAAGCTTCCATCTGCACTGCCTGCTCTGGCAGGGGGAGGAATGGGTTAACGCATGGCAATGCTCACACTCAGTCACTCGGTGCAGCTGAAGCTAGGAGGCTTTGTTTATGTCGATGGCTTAGGACTGGGAACATGCAAGATGGGCAAAAAGAAACTGAGCAGTGCCAAGAAGGAGCTAGGACCAGAAGAGCAAGGCTCAAATCCAAGCACTGCTCCCTTCCCCCACCACCATTTCAGGTCCCTTCCACCTTGGGCACTGCAGAACCTGCTGGGGCTCAGGATGTCGACCTGAGGTCTCTGGGTGCTTGGAGGAGGGGAAGGAAAGGTTTCTGTGAGGGAGAAGTGCTGAAGGGCCTCCAGGGCTTTGTAGAAGGTGTCCCAGATTCTACCAGAGGAGGATTTGTAGCCAGGAGGAGCAAAGGATCCTGCCAGGGTTTGCACTGCAGCCCAGGGGCTTCTCTTGCTTTTGGGCAGCAGCAGCAAGATGGTTTGGAGCTGTGGTCCTCACCACCTCCAGAGCAGCCCCCCCTGAGCTGCGGCAGCACTGCAAACACTCCTCTGGAGGTGTCCTGGATTACCTCTGCCTGCTGGGAGGCTCTGGGGAGACCTCAGAGCAGCCTTACAGGAGCTGAAGGAGGCTGCAGGAGAGCTGGAGAGGGACTTTGGACAGGGGCTGCCAGTGCCAGGTTTGAGCCGGGAGAGGGGAGAGTGGAGAGGAGAGGAGGAAGAAATTGTTGGCAATGAGGGTGGGGAGAGACTGGCACAGGTTGCCCAGGGAGGTTGTGGAGCACTTTGATTCTGTGTTCCACAACCTCCCTGGAGGTGTTCAGGGCCAGGCTGGATGAGGCTTTGAGCAGCCTGTGCTGGTAGGAGGTGTCCCTGCTTATGGCAGGGAGATTGGCTCTGGCTGATCTGTGAGGTTCCCTCCAACTCAACCATTTCCATGCTGCACCAGCTGCTGTGGTGCTCACCCCCAGGTGCAATCCTTTGGCCGTTTGGGCTGCCTGAAATCCCTGCAGTCATTCCTGAGTTCCCCTGAGGTGCTTCCATCTGAGCAGGCAGCTCTGGGTGCTGTGCCAGGAGGGGCTCCCCGAGCCGCTCTGTGTCTTCCAGACTAACGGGTGCTGCTGTGGAGGGCTTGACTCCAGGACCCTGGATGCTCCCCAGGGACCCCCCCCCAGCCGACAGCAGTTTCAGGTGGTGGTGGCCATTAGGGGCTACTGCAGCAGGTGAGGGAATGCAGAGGTTGCTTCTGAGGAAGGAGACATTTTCTTATCTTTCCACAGTTCAGATGGTGGCAACACTGTGAAGAGGTTGAAACTAGACCCTGATCATGATGAAAAGAATCAAGGTAGGTCCTGAGCTCTGCACCCTGGGGAGCTGCCATGCCCCTCGAGGTGAAATCTGGCAGAGGGTTTGCTCTTCTGCTCTTGCACAGCACAGCCTGTAGCTGGCCTGTGAGAGGCACCACAAGGGGCAGCTGAAGGTGCTGGAGGGAACCTCCTCAGGCCAGAGTGTGCCCCCTGCCTGAGCTGCTCTGCTCTTCGGTCTCCCCGGACAGAGCTTGTGCCCTGTCCTAGGGCAGCTGCCCCCAATGCTTAGCTGAACTTCCCCCTGAAGCCTTCTACCTGAGAAGCAAGAGGAGTCCTCCTGAGCTTCCTGTTGAGCCTGCTGCACCTCCTGCCAACAGCAGCCTCAAACCTCTTTGGTTTAGCAAATCATGGGCAGCTGGGAGGGAAACGAAGCTGCCTCTGAATCTTAGCTGTCAGGGATGCAACTGCCTTGCTGTCAGCATCCTCTGAGAGGAATGTTGTGGAGTGACAGCCCAAGGCACTTCCTGAGCCTCCCTTCTGTTCAGCCAAAGTTCCAGAGAACTGGAAATCATTTAATTAGCTGTGGAAGATGTCGAGTGGCATAACAATGGAACTGAACTTTTTCCCCAGCTAGGCTGTTATACTGTACACACACATACACACACACACTAAAGCTTCTCAATGAGCCAGAGCAGAGCTATTTATTCATATTTAGTGGGTTTAGTGTTTGACAAGCAGCAAACTGACAACTTCAGGAGGAAAAAAAAATGTGTAATACCAGAGTAGAGCTGGGCCGAAAGTGCTGGGAGAAAAAACTGAATCCCCTGAGGTAGCAAAATCCTTCTTGTCAGAGCAGCTTCAGCAGCTGCCTGATGCCTTAATTACCTCCTGCAGTTATCCAGCAAGGAAGTGGCAGCAGCAGGTGAGTGGCAGGTTGATGAGCCGTGCCTGGAGAGAGTAGCAGCCCTTGCATGGCATGGGTTGGGTTGTAAGGGACCTCACAGAGCAGTCAGTGCCAGCTGCCTGCCATGGGCAGGGACACCTCACACCAGCACAGACTGCTCAAGGCCTCATCCAGCCTGGCCTGGAACAACTCCAGGGAGGTTGTGGATCACAGAATGTAATTGCAGATCATATTCTGTGATTTTGTGCTCCGCAACCTCCATGGCAACCTGTGCCAGTCTCTCTCCACCCTCACTGTCAACAATTTCTTCCTCCTCTCAGCTCTCACTCTCCCCTCTCCCAGCTCAAAGTCATTGTCCCTCCTCCTGGCACTCCCAGCCCTTGTCCAAAGTCCCTCCCCAGCTCTCCTGCAGCCCCTTCAGGCACTGCAAGGCTGCTCTGAGGTCTCCCTGGAGCCTTCTCTTCTCCAGGCTGCACAGCCTCAGCTCTCCCAGCCAGGCCCCACAGCAGAGCTTTTCCAACCTCTAATCTCGGAGGCCTCCTCTGGACTCTCTCCAGCAGCTCCAGGTCCTCCTTGTGCTGAGTTCCCAGAGCTGGAGGCAGTGCTGCAGGTGAGGTCAGAGCAGAGGGGCAGAATCCCCTCCCTGTGCTGCTGCTCTCCCTGCTCTGGCTGCAGCCAGCACACAGCTGGCTCTGGGCTGCCAGCGACCAGTGCTGGCTCCTGGGCACTTTGGCACCACCTGACCCCCCCAAGGCCTTCTCCTGCAGGCTGCTCTGCAGCCACTGCTCACCCAGCCTGGATCTGTGCTTGGCATTGCCCTGACCCTGCTGCAGGGCCTTGCCCTTGGCCTTGCTGATCTTCATGAGGTTGGCTTGGGCTCACCTCTGCAGCCTGTCCAGGTCCCTCTGCATGGATCCTTCCCTCCAGCCTGCCAACAACACCACACAGCTTGGTACCACCTACAGCCCTGCTGAGGGAGCCTCAGTTCCAGTGCTTACGTCACTGACAAAGCTGTTCATCACTCCTGCTCCCAGTACCCACCCTCTAAGGGCACCCCTCCTTCGTTTGGACCCTGGGAGGTCGACCCCAACTCTGGTGCGCTGTGCTGCGCCCTCCGCTCTGACCCTGCCCCCTCTCTTTTAGACAAAGCTTCCTGTGTGCCCCTGGGCAGCAGCTCCGGGGGGGCCTCCGCTGTGCACTGCCCCTCAGCAGCTGTCTGCATCGGGATCCTGCCCGGGCTGGGAGCCTACTCAGGGAGCAGCGACTCAGAGTCGAGCTCGGACAGCGAGGGCACCATCAACTCCACCGGCAAGATCGTCTCCTCCGTCTTCCGCAGCAGCAGCTTCTTCGAGGGGCCCTAAGCACCTCCCCCTCCCTGCCCGAGGGAGGGCAGAGCCTCTGCCACAGCCCCAGGGGATGCTGGCTGCATCCTCCTGCCCCACCTGTAACCTTGCCAGCTAACCTCTCCCCTTCAGTACGACTCAGATGCTCCTAAAATAACTCACTGTAGCCATTCGGGGAGAGGGGTTAATACTTTTCTTCCCTTCCCTACCCCATACTCCTTACTCCCAAACTGTCCATTTCTGGGGTGCATCTTGAGCCTGGGAGAAAGGCTAAAAGCAACCTAATGAGGGTCTGAGGTCGGGAGAAGAGAGCTTTAGCTTGGGAAATTCTTCCAGAGGGGAAGACCTCTGTGATCTCAGAAGTTTCTACAAGACTAAAACAGGCAAAAAAACCCCAACAACCCCAAAACCCTGCGAGTGGAAGCAGTAGAGCCTTGCAGGAAGAGACACATTTGTTCTGTTTGAAAATGTCATTGTTTTTTTTTTAATTCCATATTTGAGAAATGGGGGCAGAACAGAAAAGGAAGCAGATGGTGGAGTGTAGATTGCCATGACACTGTCAAGAAGTTTTGGTGTTCTGTGATTAAAGACATTCTGAATGCACCACTTCAGTGCCTTACTTAGCATTTTTTTCCCCCTGCCTCTGCCATTCATAATTGTTTGAAGCTCTCTCTGCTCTACCCAAGCAGCCCCTTCCTCCAGCTGGCAGCCAGCAGGAGTGCCAGCCAGCCTCCAACCAGTGCAGAGTTGCAGATGCAAAGGTCCTGTTCTGAGAGCTCAGAGGAGCTGCAGGGCTCTGCTCTGCTCCCAGCCCAGTGCTCCACAAGGCCTGCAGCAGTGTCCTGAGGAGCAGCAATGCAGTGGGTGAGATTCTCTGGGGCTCTGGGAGCTGCAGAGTTCCATCAGCCCTGGCACTTAGTGGGTGGTGAAGTGGACTTGGGTTTAAGAGGCCTGACAAGGGCATGTTCCTGGGTGCTGTGGACTAGGGAGCCAGGCAGGAGTGGAAATCGCAGGATCCCAGAGTGCCAGGCTGGAAGGGACCCCAAGGACCACCTGGGCCAAGCTTTCCAGGTGATGGTGGAGCTGAAATGATCTGGCTCAGCACCCTGCCAAGCTGGGGCTGAAAAGTGCCCAGTGCAGGGCACTCCACTGCTTGCCCTGGGAGCTGATTCCAGTGTCTGCCTGTGCTCAGGGGGAAACATTTCCTTCTGGAGCCCACTGGGAATGTCCCCAGCTCCCCAGCACTCCATGGCACTCCTGGTACCCTGGGAGTCTCCACCCTGCATGCACTGCCCTATGCTGGTGAGGTCTGCCTGAGCCTTCTTCTCTCAAGGCTGAACCATCCCAGCTCTGCAGCCTTTCATGGAATCCAGAACAGTTTGTGTTGGAAAAGGTCTCTGAGAGCATCCAGCCCATCAGCAACCCAACCCCACCATGGGCACCAAACCATGGCCCCAACTGCCATGGCCGTATTGTTTGGGACCACCTCCAGGCATGGAGACTCCACCACCTCCCTGGGCAGCCTGTTCATTCCCTGACCATTTTTATTTCTCTCCAGCCTAAGCCTCCCCTGGCACAATTCCAGGCCAGTTCCTCTCCTCCTATCACCTGAGCCTAGGGAGCAGAGCCCAACCCCAGCTGGCTGCAGCTTCCTCTTGGGGAGCTGCAGAGAGCAATGAGGTCTCCCTCAGCCTCCTCTTCTGCAGATCAAACACTCCCAGCTCCCTGGGAATCAGGGTGGGTGCTGGTGTTAGTGCTGCCCATGCAAGCTCCTGCTTTCCTCTCATCCCCAGAAGAGCAGGAACAGGGCTCCTGGGGAAGCTGACACAAGCCTTTGGGTCTGATCCACCTCTGCTGCTGGCACAGGCAGGCCAAACACATACAGCACAGAGCTGCCTCAGCTCATCTCTTCAGTCCTGGTCCCATTCAGCTCCTCAAAGGCAGAAGCCTTCTGATGCTGAAGTGCAGAGGGACAAGCTGGAACATGATGCCAGCAAGGGAGGGAGGCCAGATCAGACCTTCTGGAAGCAGCAGCTGTGGCACTGACCTTGGCCCAGGGCCCACGGGCAGAACAACAGCTGGGACCTACTACCCTGCCCTTCAGAGGGGGATCCAAGCTGTATGTCCTTGGGTTGGGTGAGCTCTTTTAAGGCTGCTCATGGAATGACAGAATGGCTTCAGTTGGAACAGTCCAACCTCCCTGCCATGGGCAGGGACACCTCCCACCAGCACAGGCTGCTCAAGGCCTCATCCAGCCTAGCCCTGAACACCTCCAGGGAGGTTGTGGAACACAGAATCAAAGTGCTCCACAACCTCCCTGGCAACCTGTGCCAGTCTCTCTCCACCCTCATTGCCAAAATTTCTTCCTCCTCTCAGCTCTCACTCCTCTCCCAGCTCAAAGCCATTGTCCCTCCTCCTGGCACTCCCAGCCCTTGTCCAAAGTCCCTCCCCAGCTCTCCTGCAGCCCCTTCAGGCACTGCAAGGCTGCTCTGAGGTCTCCCTGGAGCCTTCTCTTCTCCAGGCTGCACAGCCCCAACTCTGTCAGCCTNCAGGCTGCTCTGCAGCCACTGCTCACCCAGCCTGGATCTGTGCTTGGCATTGCCCTGACCCAGCTGCAGGGCCTTGCCCTTGGCCTTGCTGATCTTCATGAGGTTGGTTTGAGCACACTTCTGATGACTCCAATACCCAGCACCACCCTCCCAGCCCTTCTCATCCAGCAGAGCCATGTTTGAAGTCTTCAAGAGTCTTTTATTAACCTGAGTATAACAAATGCAACATGGCCAGGGTATAAAAACGAGAGGGGAGCAGGATGGCACAGACAGCACAGCTCATGGCACAATGGGCACAAGTGGAGCACTTCATTGCTTGGACAAAGCAAGGTCTTGGTCATAAAAAGTGTTTTTTCTGTTCCACTGAAATTATACAAAGTACATTCAATACTGAAAAAGGAGTGGAGAGGGCAGGGCCTGGGCAGCAAGGCCTGGGCAGCAGGACCTGGCTGCTCCCTGCCACCTGGGGCTAGGACTGTACAAAGGGAACCCCCAGGCTGCTCTGGGATGGGTTTTCGGAAGTTTAGCAATTAAATTAAGAAGTACAAAGTGTGTCAGGGAGGAGAACTCCTCCCCTGCAGGAATCTGGACCCTGCGCTCCAGCAGGCTCCGGCGGCACACGGAGGGCACGGCCTGGGTACGGCTCTAGGCTGGCTCCGAGTTGATGGGCGGCAGGTTTTGGTGCTTGAAGTACTGCACGACCTGCTGGGGCAGCTCTGCCAGCACGGCTTTAGCCAGGGTCTCCTTGGGAGCCTGCAGGTGAAAGGCGACACAGTCAGAACCCACCCTGAAACCCTGCTGGGCTGGCGCCGGCTCCAGGCTGTGCTGTGTCCTTTAGAGTCTTGGAACCACGGAAGAGACCTTTGAGATCATCCAGTCCAACCACCCACCCACGGCTCACAACCCCTCTGCTGCTGCTAAGCCTCACCAGTGCCCACAACAGGAGCACACTTCCGACCCAAGCCCAGTTCCTCTCCTGTCCCCTGATCCCAGTGAGCAGAGCCCAACCCCAGCTGACTGCAGCCTCCTCTCAGGGAGCTGCAGAGAGCAATGAGGTCTCCCTCAGCCTCCTCCACACTAACCACTTCCAGCTCCCCCAGCTGCTCCTCCCCAGCTCTCTTCTTCAGACCCTTCCCCCCCTTTCTTGCCCTTCTCTGGACCTGCTCCAGCCCCTCAGGGAGTGAGAGGCCCAAACCTGACTCCAGTGCTCAAGCTGTGGCCTCAGCCGTGCCCAGGCCAGGGGCACAATCACTGCCCTGCTGCTGCTGCCCACACCATTGCTGATCCAGGCCAGGCTGCTGCTGCCCTTCTTGCCCACCTGGGCACACCCTGTCTTCTCTTCAGCTGCTGTCACCCAGCAGCCCCAGGGCCTTTTCTGCTGGGCACTTTCCAGCCACTCTGCCTCAGCCTGGAGCCTTCCTGAGGTTGCTATGACCCAGGTGCAAGACCCAGCCCTTGGCCTTGTTGAACCTCATCCCATTGGGCCTCAGCCATGGATACGGCCTGGGAAGACTCCTTTTTAGAGCCTCCCTGCCCTCTGGCAGATCTCTGCTGCCTCCCCATGCAGTGCAACCTGCAAACTGCCTGAGTGGTGCCTCAATCCCCTCACCCAGACCACTGGTGAAGATATTGAGCAGGACCTGGCCCCAGAACCGAGCCCTGAGGACCACCACTGGTGCCCAGACGCCAGATGGATGTTAGCGCTGCCCACAGCTGCTCCATGCCAGGGGAGTTAATATTTTTTCTCTGGGGATTAAATATTTTTCTCTGGGGGGATTAATATTTTGCTCTGGGGGAGTTATTTTTTTCCTCTGGAGGGTTAAAATTTTTGCTCTGGGGTGGTTAATATTTTTCTTCCCTTCCCCACCCCTCCACCATGTGTCCATTTCTGGGACACATCCTGAGCCTGGGAGAAAGGCTAAAAGCAGCCTAATGAGGGTCTGAGGTCAGGAGGAGAGAGCTTCAGCTTGGGAAACTCTTCCAGAGAGGAAGACCTCTGCAATCTCGGAAGTTCCTACAAGACTAAAGCAGGAAAAAAAAAAAAATCCCCACCCAAAAGCCAAAGCACCGTGCAGGGCATGCGGAGCTCAGTGCCAGGGTAAGGCAGAGCTGTGCCACCCTCCTGCTTCCTGCCCGCCTCCAGCAGGGTTCCTCCACTCCCAGAGCCCCTGCCCAGGCTCACGTTGCGGAAGTCGCGGAAGGGCACGAACTGGACGATGTCCCTCAGTGCCTCCTCGCCCGTGTGGGAGCGCAGCACTCGGCCGTCCCCATCCAGGAACTCCATGGCGGCGAAGTCGGCGTTGCCCACCCCGACGATGATGATGGACATGGGCAGCCTGGAGGCCTGCACCACCGCCTGCCGCGTCTCGTCCATGTCACTGATCACACCGTCCGTGATGATGAGGAGGATGAAGTATTGCTGTGGAGGGCAGGGCAGAGGCTGGCACCCAGCGGCAGGCCCAGGCGTCCCCTGTGCGACACTCGGGGACACAGTGTCACTCACAGATCCATCCAGGTTGGCAGAGCCCCTCAGGATCACGAAGTCCTAGAACCCTACTCTGCAAGATTCACCTTAAGCCATATCCCCAAGCACCACATCCAAAGACCCTTAAACACACCCAGGGTGGGTGACTCCGCAGTGCCCAGAACTGAACACAACACTCGAGGTGTGGCCTTACCAGAGCAGAGTCCAAGGGCACAATCTCCTCCCTGCTCCTGCTGGCTCACAGCATTTTTAATCCAAGACAGGATGCCTTTGGCCCTCTTGGCCACCTGGGCACACTGCTGGCTCACATTTGGCTCCCTGGGCACACTATTGGCTCACATTCATCTGCCTGGGTACACTGCTGGCTCACACTCAGCTCCCTGGGCACACTGCTGGCTCACATTTGGCTCCCTGGGCACACTATTGGCTCACATTTATCTGCCTGGGCACACTGCTGGCTCACACTCAGCTCCCTGGGCACACTGCTGGCTCACATTCATCTGCCTGGGCACACTGCCGGCTCATATTCAGCTCCTGTCTATTACAACCCCCAGGTCCCTTTTTGCCAGCAGCTCTCCAGCCACACTGCCCCAAGCCTATAGCCTTGCTCGGGGTTGTTGCGCTCCTAGTGCAGGACCTGGGACTTGGCCTTGTTGAAACTCATCCCATTAATGTTGGCACATTGATCCGGCCTAGCCAAGTCCCTCTACAGAGCCTCTCTACCCTAGTCCCTAACCATCAGCATAGGGCAGTAAAGCTGGCGTCAGGCTCTGCTCCCTAGGCTCAGGGGATAGAGGGAGAGGAACTGGCCTGGAATTGTGCCAGGGGAGGCTTAGGTTGGAGAGAAGGAAAAATGTCTTTGCTGGTGGAGTGGTCAGGGATTGGCACAGGCTGCCCAGGGAGGTGGTGGAGTGCCCACGGCTGGAAGTGCTACAAGACTCTGCTCCTCAGGATGTGGGAAGTGGTATGCAGCTTGGAGCAACCCTGGTGGCTTGGGTTCTGATTTTCCACTACAGTGCTTCCAGCACTGAACAATTCTCTGTGGAAGGCAAAGCTGGAAGAGGGGAGACAGAGTGGAGAAGAGGAAGAAATTGTTGGCAGTGAAGGTGGGGAGAGACTGGCACAGGTTGCTCAGGGAGGTTGTGGATCACAACTTCCCTGGAGGTGTTCCAGGCCAGGCAGGATGAGGCCTTGAGCATCCTGTGCTGGCGGAAGGTGTCCATGCCCAGGGTAGGGGGTTGGCACGGGTTGAGCTTTGAGGTCCCTTCCATCATTCTCTGATGGCCTCACTCCATGAGGGCTTTGGGGATGGTTCCTGCTCCTTTGCCTATAGGATCAGCAATGAGGCTCGGCTCGGCCTGTCTGGGCAGGGCTGGAAGACGGGTTGCAGCATTCAGCAGTGTGGGGTAAGGAAATGAAGAGGAGGTTTGGCTGCAGGGCCTCTGCTGGAAAGTGCTTTCTAATTCCTCAGAACTGATTAATTCTGCCTGAGGAGTCCATACCTGATCAAGCCTCTGCCTCAGCCCTCAGCCTCCCACTCCCATGCCTGTCCCTGTCCCCACAGATGGCTCCAGTGCTCTGCTATCTGTGTTGCCATGGCCTAGCCACCAGGTTTAGCGGGGGGGGTGTATTTGAAATGTTGGCATCAAGCAGGAGCAATGGTGACTTTGCTGCAGGGGTTGGAGATGGGTTAGAAGAGGACAGAAGAGCAGTGAGGTCAGCACTAACCAGAAGGGTTACCCATGACCAGAAAGGTCAGCACTAACCAGAGGGTCACTCATAACCAGAGGGTCACCCATAACCAGAAGGGTCAGTACTAACCAGAAGGGTTGGTACTAACCAGAGGGTCACTCATAACCAGAGGGTCACCCATAACCAGAGGGTCACCCATAACCAGAAGGGTCAGTACTAACCAGAGGGTCACCCATAACCAGAAGGGTCACAGCCGAGGCTCGCTGTTGGCATTATCAGTGCCCATTACTGTAGCTCCCCTTGGCTGAGCTCCAGGGGAGGGCAATCTGCCCGCGAAGAGCGCAGACCCCGGAGGGCTGCTCCCCATCCCCATTCGAGCCAGCAAAGCGCTAAGCAGGACCCCGAGCTGTGCCCAGCTCAAGCCAGCCTCTGCTGCTCTCCGCCCGCAGCCAGCCGCAACAGCAGGGCTGCGACAGGTTCGCTTCTGGAGGAGCTTTCGGGTGTGATGCAGCTCTGCGGCAGGAGGCAGTCAGGGAAGATTTGGCCTCGACCATGCTGACCCCAGGTTGAGCTGTTTCTGGCCAGCAAAACCCAGGGGTCAAACCTGGTACCCTGCCTGCCGCAAGCACCCAGCAGTCAGCTGAGTCAGCTCCACCTTGAGCCTTCTGATGCTCTTTGCAGCCCCACAAAGGGTTCCTAAGAAGCATCTGCAAGGATTCCACTTTGTCTGCCAACCACAAGCCCACAGCTGCAGGGACCCCAGGGATGGTCCTGGTGGGAGGGACCCTGCAGCCCACCCAGAGGGAAGGCAAAGAGATCACAGAACATGGGATGTCAGGGATTGGAAGGGACCTCTGGAGAGCTTCCAGTCCAACCCCTGCCAGAGCAGGAGCAGAGAATCCAGCACAGGTCACACAGGAACACATCCAGACAGGACTGGAAAGGCTCCAGAGAAGGAGACTCCACAACCTCTCTGGGCAGCCTGTGCCAGGGCTCTGGGACCCTCACAGTCAAGAAATTCTTCCTCCTGCTGAGGTGGAACTTCCTGTGCTGCACCTCCCATCCCTTGCCCTTGTCCTATGCCAGGGCACAAGTGAGCAGAGGCTGTCCCTGTCCCTCCCTCCCTGACCCCCAGCCCTCAGCTATTGACAGACATTGCTCAGATCCCCTCTCAGCCTTCTCCTCTCCAGACTCTCAGCCCCAGGGCTCTCAGCCTCTCCTCACCAGGCAGTGCTGCAGTCCCTTCAGCATCCTTGCAGCCCTCCCTTGGCCTCTCTCCAGCAGTCTCTGTCCCTCCTGACCTGGGGAGCCCAGAACTGGATGTCGTATTCCAGATGTGGCCTCAGCAGGGCAGAGCAGAGGGGAAGGAGAACCTCCCTGCATCTGCTGCCCACACTCTTAATGGCCCCCCAGACCTCACTGGCCTTCCTGGCCTCCAGGGCACATTGCTGTGCCATGGCAACTTGGTGCACACCAGGGCTCCCAGGGCAGCTCTTGAGCCGGTCACCTCCAAAGCAAGGCGTGGGTGAGGGTAAGCTGGGCAGTGCCAGTGGGCAGCTGTGGACTCACAGTGGCAGCCTGCTGCTGGGCAGCCTGGGCGGCGAAGCGGGCAACGTGGTTGACGATGGGTGAGAAGTTGGTGGGGCCGTAGAAGCGGATGTGGGGCAGGCAGGCAGAGTAGGCTTGGACAATGCCCTCTACACCTGCGGGCAAAGCACAGAAGCCAAGCATCACAGGGTGCCCCTGCTGAGCCAGGCAGCACCAAGCACTGGCAGCTATGGGCACAGAGCACATCCAGCTGGGAGAGGCCTCCAAGCTCAGCCAGCCCAACCCTCAGCCCAGCACTGCAGGCTCACCACCAAACCAAGTCCCCAAGCTCCAGCTCCACAGGCTGTGGAACACCCCCAGGGATGGATCCTGCAGCCCTGCCCTGGGCAAAGCATTCCAGTGTCTGAGAACCCGCTCTGGGAAGCAGCATCTCCTAGCATCCAGCCTGGACCTCCCCTGCTGCAGCTTGGAACTATTTCCTCTGCTCCTTGTCCCCTGCCCCCAAGGAGCAGAGGCTGTCCCCTCCTCACTGCAGCCTTTCTGTAGGCTGCTGAAGTCAGACCCAGATCTTCCCTCTCCTCCCAAATTCCCTCAGCTCCACAAGTTTCAGTGACCTCAACTCCAAGTTTCTAATACTATGACTTTGCTCCTTAGTCACCTTGTAGGTGGTCCTCAGAGCTCCTCACAGTGCTCATGGGCAAAGAAGGGTTTGCTCAGGCTTTTGCAGAAACCTCAGAACTGGCCAAAGAGGAGCAAAAAAGGAAAAGCAGCTCCTGGTTGCTGAGTGTGACCAAGCTCCAGTCAGCCATGGGGCACAAACGAACGATCCCAGGAGCCACCTCTGAGCTCCCAGGCTGAGAACTCTCCATGATGGACACAGCAGCAGAAGGCTGCTTCCCTGAAAGGAGGCACATCAGAATGCTTTGGGTTGGAGAACCCCTCTGAGATCACCCACTCCAACCAGTTTCTAACCCTACCCTGTTTGGGGCTAAGCATGGCCCTCAGCACTACATCTCTGCCTCTGAAACACCTCCAGGACTGGGCATTTAGCCACCTCCCTGTGCCAGGCTTCGAGAACCCTTTCAGGGAAGAAGTTTTTTTCTGACGTCCAACCCAAATCATGACCAATTCCACAACGAATCAGCTGCTAATCAGTTCTTTGTGAAGAGCTGCAGGGTGGTGCTTCTGCTGCTCATAGCACTTGCAGAGGCAGGTCCAGTGAATGCCCTGCAGCTGCTAGGCAAAGCAAGGGCAGAGGAGCAGCAGATGGTCATGGGCAGCTTGCAGGAACCAGCCAGGGAGGGGTGGAGCTGCGTGGACAACTTTGGGAGGGTTTTGGAGATGTCATGCTCCAGGCCCCTCTGAAGAGTTCCTTCCCAGCCTGCCTGCAGGTCCCCTGCAGATATCACAATGCAGATTTAAGGTCTCCCTGGAGCCTTCTCTTCTCCAGGCTACACAGCCCCAACTCTGCCAGGCTGTCACAGGGCAATGGTTAGGAATCGGAGCAAGGCAGTTAGGTTGGGCATCAGAAGGAAGCTGTGCACAGTGAGGGTGGGGAGAGACTGGCACAGGGAGGTGCTTGAGGCCCCATCCCTGGAGACATTCAGGATCAGCCTGGCTGTGTCGCTGGGGAGCCTGCTCTGGCTGGAGGTGTCCCTGCTGCCTGCAGGGGCTTGGAGAAGATGCCCTTGGAGGGTCTCTTCCAGCCCAATGCTAGCTGTGAATCCTGAAGCCAAACCAGACGGCTCTGGGAGGGTTTTGCAGATGCCATGGTCCATGCTGCAGCCAAACCAGACAGCTCTGGGAGGGTTTTGGAGATGTCCTGGTCCATCCTGTTGGGTCAGCAATACTTCCCAGCCCTCTGCTATCCAAAGAGCAAGGACCAGGCAACACAGACGCGGTCAGGGTTGAGCAGCCTTTAAGGATGGATGAGATCCACAGTTCCTGCCTCCGCTCTTAGATGTGAGCAGCTGTTCTGCCATGCCTGTGACCAGCTTTCAGCTGCTAAATGAGGAACTGACTCTGAGCTCCCCATCTGCCAGCCAGGCCTGGTGTTTCTCAGCAGCTGGCTGGAGCAGCAGACACTGGCAGGACACACCAGAGACAGATGCACCAAGGTGGATTTGAGGCTGGCTGAATCCAGATGCTTTTTACCCTGGGCCTTCCCACACCCTCCCAAATCTTCTCTACTCTCCTGCCTGCCTCCTCAGCACATGCTCTGCTTTACTGCCTCTGCGTGGACCTTGACACATGCCTGAGGGGCTGGTGGAGGGATGCAGAGGGAAGGGCAGAAGAAACTGAGGGCACCTAAGGGGTTACTGAAGCCCTGCTGGATGCTTACCTGAACAGAATGGGTTGGTGGGGTTGAAGTTAATGGCAAACTCATGGGAGACCTGTGGAGAAGAAAGAACCCTCATGAGCATGGAGGAGCTGGGCCCTGGATGTTGTGCTCCATCCTGTTGGGTCAGCAACACCTCCCAGCCCTCTGCTACCCAAACAGCAAGGAGCAGGCAGCGGAAGCACGATCAGGGCTGAGCAGCACTTCAGGATGGATGAGTTCCTTAACCTGCCCATGGTGGAGCCACCTGGAATGGTGATGCCAGGCATCCTTCTGCAGACTTCAAAGCAAGTTTGCCCCCAGGGCACCTCTCTGCCTTCCCAGAGGGAAAGCACATGGAAAAGTCACTCTCAGCCAGCTGGACCACCTGCGTGGGCACTAGGAGAAAGGAATTCATCCAGCTGCAGTTGTAAGGGGAGAAAAAGTCCAGTGGCATCACAGGGAGCCCCACTTCTGCCCTCACCCTGGTTCTCCATCTCCAGTGGCATCACAGGGAGCCCCACTTCTGCCCTCACCCTGGTTCTCCATCTCCAGTGGCATCACAGGGAGCCCCACTTCTGCCCTCACCCTGGTTCCTCATCACCAGTGGCATCACAGGGAGCCCCACTTCTGCCCTCACCCTGGTTCTCCATCTCTCTGGAAGTGGCATGGTGCAGCAAAAGGAAGGGAGGCACAGGGCAAGCTGGGCTGAGGACCTGTCCGGCATCATGTCCCATGGCCAAGCCTGCAGATGTTTTGACATCTGGGTGATAAGGACAAAAGCAGCACAGGAGAGGTGATGTGAAGGCTGGCAGTGATGCCCAGAAAGACCCAACTCAGCCTAGGCTGCTTCCCATTGCTGGTGAATCCATCCCTCCCCCGAGGCAGCTGCAGGGATTCCACCACCTCCCTTCAAGCCAAGGGGGAAGCTCTCCCAAGCAGATCGTGTAGGACACTGGCAGCAGCAGGCTGAGGGTCTGGAAGCCCTAAGCAGCCTCTTAGCCTTCAGAGATGCTGCAAGAAGCAGTTGTGTGTTCTTGGTGCTCCTGGGAGCGTCTGTTTACTTCTGAGGGTGCCTGAATTGCAGGTAGCAGAGTGAGGAGCTCCTGAGACCCCAGAGTTGGTGGTTGTTCCTCAAGCAACCTGCAACTCATAGAAGCATAGTATGGGAGGGGTTGGAAGGGACCTCCGGAGGTCATTGAGTCTAAGCCCCCCTGCCAGAGCAGGGGCACCCAGGGCAGGGCACACAGGAACACATCCAGGGGGGTTTGGAAGCTCAGCAAGGAGACTCCACAATCTCTGTGGGCAGCCTGCTCCAGGCCTTCTGTACCCTCACACCTCATACTGAGGTGGAGCCTCCTGGCTTCCAGCTCATACCTGTTGGTCCTTGTCCTGTCACTGGGCACCACCCCAAGGAGCCTGGCACCTTCATCCTGGCACCCACTCCCTCAGGTATTTACAGACACTGATCAGATCCCCTCTCAGCCTTCCCCTCTCCAGACTAACCAGCCCCAGGGCTCTCAGCCTTTCTCTATAGGCTGAGAGCCTGATGTCCCAGGCCCGTCCTCATCCCTGCTGGATTCTCCCCAAACAGACCCCCCCCCAGGAGCACCAAGGACACACCACAACTGCTTCTTACAGTATCCCTGAAGGCTAAGAGGTTGCTTAGGGCTTCCAGACCCTCAGCTCCAGGGCTCTGAAACACAACAGCTGCTGCTCAGGTGGTGTCAGAGTCACAAACGAGGCTGTTTCTTCCTTCTTGGGAGGGTGGAGGCTTGTTGAGCTGCTCAGCTGGGGGATGGCTTCAGGACAGCCAGGGGATGGCTTCTGGCCTTTGCAATCCCACAAGGAGCAGAAGTCCTCTTGAGACTGTTAAAGCAACCCGCATCTGGTCCAGCCTGTCCATTTACCCTGGGCATGGTGTGGAAAGCAGCAGAACTGATTTTGGGGGTGGGGAAACAGCAACCAAAGCAAAGTAGGTCAGGCAGCAGCCCTCCTTGTGCTGCAGCACCCAGGAGCTGTCAGGTTGGGGCACATCAGCAGCCTGCTTGGGTCCCTCCATGCCTGCTGGGCACAACCAGGGCAGCTCCCAGGCACCAGCAACCTCAGGGTTAAAGGCAGCCTAAGATCAGTGGCTTGGCTGTGCCACACACCTGCAGCCTGCAGAAGCCTCGATTTTGGGCACTGTCTGGAAACCCAGACTCAATTTTTTTCGTTTTCAGTGCCAAAGGCCTCTCGGTTGGTTGTTTTTTTTGTAGAAGATGTCCCAGATTCTACCAGAGGAGGATCTACAGACAGGAGGAACAAGAGTCAAAAGTGCCAAGAAGGAGCTAGGACCAGAAGAGCAAGGCTCAAATCCAAGCACTGCTCCCTTCCCCCACCACCATTTCAGGTCCCTTCCACCTTGGGCAATGCAGAACCTGCTGGGGCTCAGGATGTCGATCTGAGGTCTCTGGGTGCTTGGAGGAGGGGAAGGAAACCCTGTGAGGGAGAAGAGCTGAAGGGCCTCCAGGGCTTTGTAGAAGGTGTCCCAGATTCTACCAGAGGAGGATTTGTAGCCAGGAGGAGCAAAGGATCCTGCCAGGGTTTGCACTGCAGCCCAGGGGCTTCTCTTGCTTTTGGGCAGCAGCAGCAAGATGGTTTGGAGCTGTGGTCCTCACCACCTCCAGAGCAGCCCCCCCTGAGCTGCAGCAGCACTGCAAACACTCCTCTGGAGGTGTCCTGGATTACCTCTGCCTGCTGGGAGGCTCCGGGGAGACCTCAGAGCAGCCTTGCAGGAGCTGAAGGAGGCTGCAGGAGAGCTGAGGAGGGACTTTGGACAGGGGCTGCCAGTGCCAGGACAAGGGACAATGACTTTGAGCTGGGAGAGTGGAGAGTGAGAGTGGAGAGAAGGAAGAAATGTGAGGGTGAGGAGAGACTGGCACAGGTTGCCCAGGGAGGTTGTGGATCACAGAATGTGATCACATTTTGTGATTCTGTGCTCCACAGCCTCCCTGGAGGTGTTCAGGGCCAGGCCGGATGAGGCCTTGAGCAGTCTGTGCTGGTAGGAGGTGTCCCTGCCCATGGCAGGGGGTTGGCACTGGCTGAGGTTTAAGGTCTCAGTTCCTCCTATGGCTCTATGAATCTCTGAACATTCAACAGGAAGGCATCAAAACCCCAACTCAGGCACCTCCCTCAGCTCCTGCTTTGAGAAGCAGTTCCTATGGAGGCCAAGGGAGCACTGACAACTGCATACCCAGCATGGCACTGCCAGGGAGGAGCTCTCTCCATCCACCCTGTAGGGTGAGATGTTCATCTGCAGCCAGCCTGTGGGTGGGGACAGCTGTAGCTCCATCTTTTCCCCTCAGGAGGTAAGGATGTGCCTTGTAATTGCAGACCCACAGCTTGTGCCAAGCAGCAGAACCCTGCAGTCTTCTCAGTTTTCCCCTTTGCAAGGGCTGGCAGTGCCAGGACAAGAGGCCATGGCTTTGAGCTGGCAGAGTGGAGATGAGGAAGAAATTCTTGGCAGTGGGTGGGTTTAAGAAGCCTGACAGGGGCATGTTTGTGGGTGCTGTGGACTAGGGAGCCAGGCAGGAATGGAAATCACAGAATCCCAGAGTGCCAGGCTGGAAGGGACCCCAAGGACCATCTTGGGCCAACTTTTCTAGGAGATGGAGTTGAAATGAGCTGGCTCAGCACTCTGGCAAGCTGGTTCTGGAAAGTGCCCAGTGAAGGACACTCCACTGCTTGCCCTGGGTTCCGGGGGGGACCTCAGTGCTGCCTGCCAGTGCCTGAAGGGATCCTGCAGGAAGGCTGCAGAGAGACTTTTGCTGAGGGTGTCTAGAGCCAGGCCAAGGGGGAATGGTTTGGAGCTGAGGCAGAGCAGGGTTAGACTGGAGCTGCAGAAGGAGTTGTGCAGCATGAGGGTGGTGAGACTCTGGCATAAGTTGCACCTGGTGGAGCACAGAATCCTAGAATCAGATTCTGGGATTCTGTGATCCACAACTTCCCTGGAGGTGTGTTCCAGGCCAGGCTGGATGAGGCCTTGAGCAGGCTGTGCTGGTGGGAGGTGTCCCTGCCCACGGCAGGGGGTTGGCACTGGCTGAGCTTTGAGGTCCCTTCCAACCCAACCCATTCCATGCATCCAGGAGCCAACAAAACTGGCGCCGTGTGGCAGGGCAAGGGGCAGTGAGGCTGAAGATACTGCTGGGGCTGTGCCAAAGTATAGCTGTTCCAGCCCAGGGCCCAGAAAGGGAAACAGGCTGGCACAGAGCTGGCAGCAGCAGTTCCTGCAGCGTTTCCATGGCTCCCCCAACGCTTCCCGGCGCCGGAGGATGTTTTGCACACAAAAGAGTCTGCTTGGAAATGTCAGAGAACATCTTGGAGCAGCTCTGTGCGGAGCCCTGGGCAGTTTCCCAGCAGGGCAGAGGAGAGGGAGGCAGATGGGTCCTGGTTTCTGGGTGGGGGGGGTGAGCAAAGGCAGTGGTGGGCAGGGAGATACCTGGTGCCAGAGCCCTGCTGCTCGTCCTGGGTTTGGTGCACAGGGAGGCCAATGGGATCTGAGGGCTTCACTGCTGAGCCTTTCACTGCCAATCGCCCTTGCCGTGGGCAGGGACATCTCCCACCAGCACAGGATGCTCAAGGCCTCATCCAGCCTGGGCTGGAACACCTCCCTGGGCAACCTGTGCCAGTCTCCCCACCCTCAATGCCAACAATTTCTTCCTCCTCTCCATTCTCACTCTCCCTTCTGCCAGCTGAAAGCCATTGTCTCTTCCCCTGGCACTGCCAGCCCTTGTAAACAGGGAAACTGAGTCAGGGAAGGGGTGGGATGTCAGCAGGAGGTGGCACTCAGTCCAGAACAAAGGTCCCGTCCCAGGGAACACAGAAGAGTTGCAGAGCTTCAGCCTCAACCCTCAGCTGGGAATGTCTCAAATGTAGCAATCAGAAGAAAGAAAGGAAAAAAAAAAAAAA
>VWYK01113251.1:3471-24646 GCA_013399775.1 Semnornis frantzii | reverse complement strand
CTACTCTGCCCAGGCATTTCTTTGTAGATAGTGATCCCAGTTGTATTAGATGTAAATGAGGGTTTAGGCAGCCTTGGTACCAGTTATCATAGGCTGTAAACCTTATGCTTAGCTTACAACCTTTCTAGCTTTCCTTTTGGAAAAATTCTATTTAATTTCACTAAATACTCTTAAAAGGAAATGAAGCATAAAGAGTTCCAAGATGCTGTTACTTTTATGATCTAATGATAGAAGTTTTGTAGATAGTTTGTTTTTTTTTTTTTTAATATAAGAATTGTGGATAATGTCATAAAATAAGACGGACAATTTAGAAAACAGAACAAAACACAAATAAAAGCTGTCTAGGGTGATAAGAGCTAAAGGGATCAACTAGTGGATGAGATCATTGTCCTGCTGACCCCAGTGGTGTATGTAACACACTTGTGTCTACAGAGCTCATGTGGATTTATTGATTCTTTATGAAAAACTGCTCTTGGTAGGAGGCAGTAAACATTACTGTAAATATATAGCTGCCAACTTTGATGCAGCAAGTGTGTGTCACTAGAAGTGTCACTGAACTGCTGGAGCATTTCCTATTTCTGATCTAGAGGAAGAGCTGCTGCTCAGGTCCCGAGCATCAGCCTCATTGTGCCAGGCACTGAATGCTTCTCAAAGCGCTGTCAGTCCAAATACACAACTGGACACAGCAGAGTGATTCAGCACTTCAGGAAGCAGAAAGGAGAGGCCACCTCCTCGTTCCTCCTTCCTCCACTTCTTAGCCACTTTCTGATTTTTCCTCTTTCCCCTCCCTCCCCGTATTCTGGTATCTGTAACTATAGGTTAGTCCCCTAGGTGAAGTTACCAGCACATTTAGACAATGTGTTGATTTTTTTATATAATTTTAGTTAATAGCATTTAAGAGACTGTGCTGCTATTGAGAAGGACACTTTCTCAGCTCTGATTCCCTGTAACTAAGTAACAGGAAATTTTCCCTAACCATGACTGAGTTATACACTGTTATCTGTGGATGGAACTGCACTGTAGTTGAATTTGAGGTGATATTAAAACCTGTGTGCTTTGTTCTGTTAGTATTTATCATGTCTTATGCCAGACCCTTTAGGAGACTAGAGATCATACTACAGGAATTTACTGTGGGTTTCTTGTGCCTTGTTATTAAGCACCTGATAGCCAATTTTCCCTGGACTGCACGTGCCTGGAATCTGATCTAGTACGGCTCTTTTCCTTTCAGTCCCAAAGAATGAGGGTCAGAAAAGAATCCTGATGTATATTATTGTTTGAACAGGGTATGGGATTTTTAATTTTTTATTTTTTTTTCTTCAATGAGAGAAACTGTGTGACCACAGGAAGCATAACCCCAATTCGGAAATTATTTTTTTTCAGTTTATTTTCAAGAGCTGGAAGTAGTGGATTTGTGGTTATGGAAAGGTTATAATGATACAGTTAGTTTTAAGTCCCCTCAGCTACAAGAAATTACTGTGTAGAAGATAAAATGTTATGCTGCCCCTTAGGAGAAATTGTTAGTAATATATGCATTTCACTCTGCAAAAGAGAGAGGCATTTTCTGCACACAAAAGAAGGTGTCTGGAGCAAAGCATTCACTCCCACCAGTGTTGTTTTGGGGTTTGAGTCAGCCCAATTTGCCTCCTTTGTAGCTCTCCATGCCAGTTCTTTGTAGAAGTTAGATCAGGTGCTGTAGGATTGCCCACGCAATTTAGATCAGGTGCTGTGGGATTGCCCAGGCATCTGAGTGAGAAAGGAAGAAATAGAGAAACTCAGTGAGAAGGCAGAGTGGAAAATTAAGGGGGTAAAGTAAATAAGAAATATTGAAGATCAACCTACAGAATTAGAAGGTAACATCCATTTATTTTCCATATGTATCAAAAGATTCTCCTGGTGTCTGTCTAGACTTGAATATTGTAATTTCATATATGTGACAGCTTGGTCAGTTTAATACTGAGCTCAGAAATGCTCTTTAATAAATAATTGTCATTTATCAGTATTTAATCAATACTGGTGAGTGACTATATCCTTCTTAATTCTTTGTCATTACCCTGTATTTCTCCTCAATAATAGGTACAGTTTGGATTTTTTGTAAGCATATCATTTGTGGACTACTGCCCCTTCAAAAGGAAAATGCACAAGTAATCAAAATGAGACTGTCCTTGACATCAAAAGTGCCTCGAGGATAAAAATGATCTGTTGTTTGTGCTGCATAATAACTGCCAAGGGGACAGAATTTTCATAGTAAGCATGGCTCTTAAAAAACATACAGATTTGAGGCATGTAGTGCTATTTATTATTTGCAATATTCATTAAAAGTAGAATTGCTGACATGAACTAGTAAGAATAATACATGCCAATGAGCTGCAGTGCTTTTGTTGTTCTTATTATCAGAGTTTCTTAATCCATTGGAATAACTTCTGGGCTGAGAAGATTTTCTATCATAATGGGTCAGTACAGCCTCTCTTTTTTCAGATGAGTGGTAAATCTTTTCTTGTGTACATGAATCCCCATTGTTGTAATCCAGTACAAGTGTGCATGGGAAGAAACGCATTTTTATAGTCCCATCAAACCTACTTTATGGAAGAAGGCCTGTGAAGTCCCACAGGAACATTTAACTCACTATCCATCACTATTGGATTGATTGATATAATGCTGTTACATAAATAATACATACGTCAAGTAAATACTTCAGGGGAATGAGCACAACATCCTACGCTGTGTTGCATGTCTCTTAAAATGATCACACATGTTTAAAAAGGAAGGAGAGAAATGTAAGAAATGAGGCACATTATTTCTGTCTTGAATAACTGAAACAATTTACATACACTGTGTGATACTTAGGAGACATTTCACCTTTCTGTGTCGGTGTTTTCTTCCAGGAAGATGAACTGAAACAAACAAACAAAAAAAGTGCCATATGAATAAACAAGGAATTTGGAGAGCTTATGCTAAGAAAGAACACTGGAAGAGTTTATTCTTTGTAGTTTGATAGTGACAAAACAACTAAATGTCTGGTTTGGTCACTAATGTTGGCTTTTAGCATTTTTAAAGTTGAGCAAGTACTTAGCACATAGTGCTCCAAACACCAGAAGCCTGTCAAGATGCTGTGTTCAAAAATGTTATGAAGCTGTTCATTTTTAGTGTGATTTGTCACTAGTGCCTGCCTAAGGTTTAACCTAACTTCTGCTGTTACCTTATCTAAGTACTTCGTGGACTTGTTCACTCTCTTGAGTTCAGTAATTCTTGATGAACTCTTTCTTCTAAGTGCTCCACGAATGTTATTTATGTAAGAAAAACTCTTAGCAGTCTATACATGATACCTCTTTACCTTTGTCCAGTTGACTGAATATTTTGAAATGCAAAGTTCCTGGCTGAAAGATGTGTCTGTTCTGCTGTTCGTTTTTAGGGTTTTCCCAAAGGTGTTTTCAAATTGTTATTCCTGTGGGGTCAAGTACATTAAGTTGTTGTTTGTACTGTCTCCGGATTTATGCCCAATGAAAGCCAACGATGAAGATGGGAAGGGAAGTATCCAGGGAAATTTAAGACCTTAATATCAAGGCTGTGGGGGGATGACCATCTTATATTAAATTGAAGAGATGGGGAAGTGATTTAAAGAATGTAACAGTTGGTAGAACCCACTAATAGCCACGTAAGGGTAATTTAAAACAGGGCATGTCTTCATGCCCACCAAATGCAAGGCATCAGCAGCTTCCACGTAAAAGGCAGTGGAAAACTTGTTAGTGCATCTCTCCACATACCTTAAGTTCACACAGTTTCTTTTTCTGGAAAGTTAGGAACAAGAGAAGCAGAGGCTGTGCTCTCACTTGTATGGCTTACCCATAGACTGCATCTTACATTCAGGCAGAACTCCTGACAGTGAAGGTGTTTTGTCTCTGCTTTTCCATCATCGTGATGGGTTGTGCCTGGCATGGGGCAGCCTCTCCTCACAGAGGTTCCTGCATCTCTGCTCCCAGAACCTGGGCATGAGCACCCAGTGCCTGTGTTCCAAGAAAGAAAACTCCTGTCTGTGTGCATATTTGTCAGCTTCTCCTACTAATATGCATTGATTTGGTTGTTTGGTTTTTTTTTTTTTTTTTTACTTCCTTGAAAAAAAATCAGGGTATTCTGAGTATGCTTTCAGGAAAATGATCAGCTGGAGAGGTGGACAGGTGGTGGTTAATAGCACAGGTGGTTGTTAATGGCAGTAGTGGGTTTGTTCCTTTGATTCAATTAAGCAAGAGCTAAGGGACCTTCTCTCAGATAGATGATAACATGTGAATCCTCCTTTTTAGTGGGAATCTGGGCCTGATTCTGGAAAAAGGGGCTTGAAGAGACCTCCAGCTAAATGAATCTCTCATTATGAATGACTGCGGATGACTTAGTCTCTTAGCTTGGATAGCACAGATGGTACGCTTTTGGCCAAAAAAAAGTCTTCAAACTGTAATCTATAGGGATGCTATGATTGGGATCTGAATTATGCAGGCCTCTGATGGGTGATGGACAGGAATGTTACCTCTACTGCTACAACCTTAAAAATAAAGGAAAAAAAAAAAATGTTTTTGTCTGACAGGAAATTTTCCTGGGTTTAGAAATCCTGCTGAGAACCAAGAGGTTGCCAGAGGTTTCTAAGGAATGGTTCTTTCTGTGAAAATCAGACTCAGATTTTCCTTTTTCCTTTTTTTTTTTTTTTTTCCCCCATTTAGGTTTTAGAAGAAAATGTTTATTTAAAGACTTCACTCCCTTACTCCACAAAGAGTAGAGTTTAGCATGCTGTCTGCACTGCAAGTTTATTAAATGTAATCACTCAAGCTGCAGATAGTTAAAACACTGAAGGAATCAGGCTGGCAGCAAGCCTAATCACTGTGCAAAAACAAGCCATGCCACAGCAGTATTAACCTTTACTGTCTGGAGCATTCTTAGTTTCTCTCTGGTGTGCTTATCTAAGCTTGCCAGCAGAATATGCAAGGTAAAAACTTAGAGGTGGTGTGGGGTTTTTTGGAATACATATATAAAAATAAACAATCTTTGCACTAAGGGCTTTCATGCAGAAATGAACTAGAATGTGTGTTAATCTGCTCTGCAGAAGGTAAAGAGGTGGAAGGTCTATGTAAAGATTGTTCCTTGGGTTGTATTGTTCCCTTACTCCAGGAAGGAAATGGCAGTACAAGGCTCAGCAGCAAGGCACTTAGAGATAGTGTGGTGCTGCCTTTAACATGCCAGATCTCTGTTCACAACCTATTTACAGACCTCTCGAATCTGTCACAATGAAGTGAGACTTTCACAAGCTAACTCAGCCTCATTCTTTCCTCTTGCCTGTGGCTGTTTCTCTGTTTCTTACAGCATGATATGGTGTGTTTTGCTGATGTCATATGCTAAGTGTGTCTTGTCTGCCTGACCTGCTTATTTCCTGCATTTGTGAGTGTCTTATGCATGGGACTGTGGAGCAGAGAAGGGTCCATGGGTGAAAAGATACAGTGTGATTGCTTGGAAGGCCTTTTTCAGAGGAATTACACAGATTGTACTTCAGCCAGCAGTAAGCAGCCTTGGACTTGGCCTTTCTTGTGATGTGCCCTGGTTATCTTGCTGTTATCACTAACTCCTGGAAAGAAGCAGCATCTTTCTTCATGGCATGCATACAGTCATGTAATGATTATGAATCCATGTTCTTAAAGAGAAAGGGTGGGTTCCTGAACTACTTCAGTACTGACCTCTCAGTTGAACCACTAACTTGATGGTAGACCCCTTTTCAACCTTTTTAGTATGTGCAAGGTTGTAGTTTAAATGCTAGCCCAGTACTTGCACCAGTAGTTAGAAATACATGAGGCTGGTGTATGAGAGAGAGAAAGCAAAAAACTTTTCTAGAAAACTTTGTGTACAAATTCAAGATGGAACTTAAGTTTGCAGAGCTCAGCCAGTCTCAACTGCTTTAGACAGGAGATTTATATTGACTTGCAGTGGTAGTGATAAAGAAATAAGATATCCAGGAGAAATAGAATCTGGTTATGAGGAAAAATATTGTAAGCTTCAAGGAATCTTCAAAGTAACCACATTCTTTAAATGAAGGAAAGCAGAAAATTGCAATGAATCTCAATTTCATTAACTGGATCAAAGAGGAAGATAGATGTGGCCTGCATATCATAAATTCTGTCCTTTCACTTGCACGGGTCTGCAGATGGAGGATGGAGAAAAAGAAAATCCTTTAACTAATCTTCATATAACTTAATAGGAAAGTCAAAGTAAATTGATTCTCGCTTCCTGGGCTTAATTCTGGACCTGCGACAATTTAGTTACTTGCCTTTATTGGAAGAGCTCCCCTCAAAAAGGGCAAGTGCCAGTAGCTATTCTAGGTATGCTTTCATGTGAAATGCAGGTGTAAGCCCAGATGTATATGGAGTTCCTAAGAAAAGCAAGTGGGAGGTCACATTAAATTTGCCCAGAAAAAGGACTAGTTAGAGCACCATCACAGAGAGACCATGACAAATGAGCAGTGCTCGGGCACTATGGGACTTCAGTAATAAGTTATCAAAATTAGATGGAGAAAGAAAGCTTTCTAATTTTAGTATCTCTCTTAGAGTGGAGAAAAATTACATTTTGGAAGTGCCCATTTTCCCACTGACTGTAAGAGGGTCCAGACAACCCAGTCAAGTGTAGGTGTTTAAATACCTCTAGCCTTAAAGAAAATAATCCCATGGAGATTTACATATTCAATTTTGTGTAACAATTTGATTAATTTTTAATACTGAACACCTTTAATCTCTTTAACTGGAAGACATTTTGAAACAAATTTGGTTCTGATAGATGTTGATGCATCATTAATGTGCTGGTTTGAGGCTAATTGGAATATTTTAATGGAGAAAATTATATTATAGGCTGTGAAAAGGAAACTATGGTGATGTCTACGTAGATGATCCAAAATTCTTACTGTCTGAGGAAACAGTTGTGTTTCCTTTTTACAAAGTGGTAGCTAAGACCCAAAGGCTCAGGTTGGACATTGACACATCTCTTTCTGATTTTAGAGTGAAGCAGTCACAATTTATACTCCACAGGCTGAAAATCTCTTTTGATTAGCCCATTAGTGCATGGCCAGAATGACAGATTATTCACCTGTAGAGCTAAAGCTGTGGACTGCAGTGTTTTTGGAATGCAGGGGGAAGCCTGCAGTGCTCAGGTGGCTGTGCTGTAGGGCTAGTCTGTTTGCTAATGTGTTTGGCTGCATATGTAGGCACAGATCCAGTGAGGCTTATGTCAAAGACTTGCATTAGGGAAAAAAAATTGCTTTCTCTCTGCAGGTTCAGTTTCTGTTTTGGCAGATACATTTAAACTTGTTCATGAAATAATTTATAATTATCAACAGAGCTCTGATACCAAGTGATCAGAGAATTAACAGTGGTACTGCTGTTTACCACATGAGCTGATGAAAGTACTACACATGGGAGAGGATACTAAAACTGTGGACTTTACAATATGGGGTTCAAGAAACTGTTTGTCTAGTGCTGGGAGATTCTGTTTTTGCCAAAATGATACATTTACTGTTGCCAAAATAGGGATGTGACACTCAGATGATTTGGCTATTGAAAGATACCAGCTGTTATCAGATGCCTTCTGGGTTTCAGATTTCTTTATAGAGATGAATCTTCAGGTTTTGTCCTGTTTACGTCAAAGGGAGTTAGACATTTGTCTGACTATCATTTCCTCATAAAAAGTCACCTCCAATCCTTTTTAAGGGATTTACTTTTAATGTCACTAATGTTTTATGCTTGAAGACCTGATTCTCCTTAGATTTCTGATAGTATCGTTCAGGGGTAACATCAGTGAGAAAGATAGTAGTTACATGTGTGCAAATGAAAGAAACTTTTGTCTGGCTGATACAGACCTCATTTAAATAAAAATCAACAGCCCCATGGAAAGTAAAGGTATTATTTTTGCAAGTGTGCAGTTTCTGCAGAATGATACAGTGGCTTGTTCATACATGTTGCTAGAAACTGAGATTTAAATGCTTTTGGGGTCATGGCTGTGACAGCTCTGATCTCTGGTTCGTCTCTTGGACATGGAATCCTTTGTATTTTTATGAAACATGAATGTGAAGCATGTATTAATACATGACTGTGTGAATTCTCATAATAAAACGAGTATTTTGGAAGATTTAACATTGATGGATAGGCAGATTTCATAAAGACTTTTTTCTTCTTCTTAGGAAATTTATGCAGGTTTGAGTTGATAGCTAATTGCAGAACTTCCAGTCTGTGAAAAATAGTTACAGATTCACAGATTTCATTGGGTTGGAAGGGACACTAAAGGTCATCTTGACCAATCCCTCTGCAGCAAGCAGGGACACCTTTAGCTAGATGAGGCTGCCCAGGGTGACATTGAGTCTGATCTTGAATGTCTGCAGGGATGGGGCCTCAACCACATATCTGGGCAACCTGTTCCAGTATTTCACCACTCTCATTGTAAAAAAAAAAAATTCTTCCTTATGCCCAGCCTAAATCTATCCTGCTCTGCTCCCTTCAGATACGGAAATGTAGCTCTCATGTCTCCTCAGAGCCTTCTCTTCTCCAGGCTGAACATTTATCAGAGAAGTGATTGCTGATACCAGTTTTCCAAGGTTTGCCCATATTTGCAGCATGAATAAAAGGCCAAAACCACCCAGTCTTATGCTAAATAAGCTTTTTCTAATTTATAAATTATGTGAATTATTTGATGTTCATACTCCATAACAGAAATATTGGGTAGTATAAAGATGCCACTTGTGTTTTTATCCTAGTCTGTACTTGCAATTTTTTATCTCAGGTTTCACAAAAAATGATATAGCAAAAATGTCACCTAGCTAGCTGTCGTGGTAGGCCTAGGCAAGCCAAATTGGGTTTATACCTTTCCTGGCTTGCCCAGACATATTTTTCTGCTCTCCTTCCTGCTGTTTTGGGGGAGAGCAACGGCGGGAAAAGGGACAAAGGGCCTGGCGCCACTGAGTCTGGGGTCCCTTGCCTGACCAGACCCTGTGGTAAACAGGGTGCACGGGGCAGCCTTGTGCAGGGCCCGTGTTCTTCCCGAAGAAGGGTGGAGCAGGCCTATGGTTCCACCTAATATGGGCAAATCTTGGCTAACTGCCATTTCATTGGCTGTCCAGTGTCCAAAGGGCATTGATCTCGGGCTGTATTGCATAAAAGGGAGGTCAGCAGAGAGCACGCTGCCTTTCGCCTTTTGCCTTTCGCCTTTGCCTTCTGCCATTACACGGTGTGCCGTGCCTGTGCCGTGCCCGTGATACCGCCATGCCTACACGCATTTGGCCTGCACCGCCAGCGTGACTGGAAGACGTCCTGCCTATACCTGAAAGCCTTCTGCCCAGACGGAAGCCCTGGAGAGAATATCATCCAGAGAACCAGGAACAGGTCAGAGATCGTCTGCCTCCTTCCCCAGAAGCCCAGGGGAGACTCTAAAGCCGCTGACGGCTACCGACAGTAACCCCGCCTTGGGTACTGTCAGATAATAATTTTGTGGGTAAATGCCAAAGCCTCTTGTAATTATTAATTGCCTTCTGCCCTAAGCAGAAAGTTGCTCCTTTATGTCCTATGCTTACCTAGTGAGCAAGCGGTATACTGACTGCAAACCCTTCTCTTCAGCTTATATCGAGTTTAATTAATGTATATATATTAATAACTATTTCCAGATCCTGTTATAACCTGTACATAGTTTCCATAAAGTTGCAAGAACCTGTTAATATTATTATTAAATGGTGATCGGGGAAATGCGAGTTCTGAATATTTAATATTAATAAACTGTTAATATTTTTATATATCGTCTCGCATTAATTAATTTACCCCATCCCTTTACACTAGCCAGATCGGAATTTGTTCCAAGAATTGCACTTCTTACTCTCACCACAGGATTTATTGACAAGTTCTGTGATACTCTGGTTGTTGAGACATGTAGCTAGGGGTGCTTTCTAGATGTAAGACACTAACACAAGACATTTGCATCAGAACCTCATGTCCAGAAGGTACCAAAGTAAAGTGACTTTGGCTTGATTGTAATAACTTTGACAGCAGACTCTCACATTGAATTTAGGATAGATTTCTGCAGCTAGGTGTTTAACTAATTAAATTCAGAGCGATTTGGCACAGTAGCTAAAAATATGGGAACCCTCAAGACTGCAGTGCTGTGGAGAACTGATGTCAGCTAAAGCAAAAGCCATTAAGAAAATCAGAGTGATTGACAATTTTTTAAGCATAAAGGTCAAATCAACTTAATATTGAATGCATAAAGAAGAGTAAAATTAAGGCAAGGATATGAGAAGTGATGAGAGGCTTTTGTAAACATGACTTTGCTGAGTGGATCTTCCACCAGTGCTGGTTTTTATGAGCTATCAGTTTGATGGAGTAAATGTTTGTGTGCTAAGATTACAGAGTAAGTGCCTCAAAAAAGTGAAGAGAGAGAGCACAGAGTGGTTGTGATTATTGATAACACAAAGTGTGGAATAGTAGTTTGGGGATTACATTAATATAGTTGTTGAAGACTTCATGCAGTTTGTCCATTTCCTAGGGAAACAGCTGCCTTGTTTGAAATGATCATTACAATTTCCATTATTGGAAAGGCAACCTGGATAGTCGTCATGCTTGGGCTGGACGGTAGATCAGGGAAGAGTATCACAGGCAAAGTGGAATCATGTAAAGACTTTTTGCATCTGATGGTCCTGATTCTGAAAGTTGGGGTGCACCATGTTCTATGAAGAGTTTTTCAGGGAACACACAAACTCAGACCTTCAGAGACCTTCAAGGGTGTGTGTTTGAAGTGGCTAAGTGTCTACAGTTAGGCCTTGCTTTGCTGTTCAGAGATCTAAATGGAAGCTACTTTTTTTTTTTCATGAGTGCTGAGCAGGTATCATGAGTTCAGCATACAGAGCTTTTAGAAAACAGAGCGAGAAACAGCTGGAGAGTTATATACTGGAGGGGCATATTACACAGGAGGAATATTTCAGCCCTTACAAGTACATGTAATCATCCTGATGAAATTCAAGTCTCTCTTATTATCTGAGACAGTAAGATGCTAGTATTTTCCCCAGGGTAATATAAAGCTGGAACCCTTCATTGAGGTAATGTTACATGCTGGATGCACTGTTGAGGCTGTAAGTGGGAGGTGAGCTAAGTGGAGGGAAACGCAGGCCAATTCCACATCACTGTGTCTTCCATACACCTTTCCTTCTAACAAGTGCCCATGCTGGAAAGCACACATGACCTTGGCTGCCAAGTGTCCTGTTTGGGAGAGGAGGGTCAAGCTGCTTTGTCAGGAACATGACCAATGTGTGATTGCCTAGATTACTGTTACTGAGCCACCATGCACCAGATAAAGGAGATAGGAGTAACCCTGTTGTTATAGATCCTATGTTTATTGGCAGTTGAAATGCAGCTTTGGGACTGTGAATCAGTTTTTTGAAACAGATAAGTAGAAAAAAGCTCTCTCTCAAAGGCTGAGTGAGGTAGGAATAGATCCTAGGGCTCCTCTAATATCATACCTGGTATGCTAAACTGCAGATGACACCAAACTGTGTGCTGATGTTGACTCATCAGAGGGACTTGCACAGGCTGGAGAGGTGGGCCCAGATGAACCTCATGAAATTCAACAAGAGCAAGTGCAAGGTCCTGCACCTGGGATGGAACAATCCTCACTATCAGTACATGCTGGGGGATGAGGTGTTGAGAGCAGCCTTGTGGAAAGGGACTTGGGGGTGCTGGTGGATGAGAAACTGGACATGGGCAGACAGTGCATGCTTGCAGCCCAGAAGGCAAATCATAGCCTGGGCTGCATCAAAAGCGTGGGCAGCAGATCCAGAGAGGACATTCTGCCATTCTGCTCTGGTCAGACCTCACCCAGAGTACTGCATCCAGTTCTGGAGCCCTCATTATAGGAAGGACATGGACCTGGTGGTCCAGAGGAGGGCCACGAAAATGATCAAAGTGTTGGAGGACCTCTGCTACAAGGACAGATTGAGGGAGCTGAGGGTGTTTGGTCTGGAGAGGAGGAGGCTCCAGGGACCTAATAGCAACCTTCCAGTACCTGAAGGGGGGCTCCAGGAAGGATGGAGAGAAGTTGTTTACAAAGGCCTGCAGTGACAGGACAAGGGGCAATGAGTTGAAGCTTGAGAAGAGCAGATTTAGGTTGGATGTTAGGAAAAAGTTCTTTGCTATGAGGGTGGTGGAGCACTGGAACAGGTTGCCCAGGAAGGTGGCTGAGATCCCTTACCTGGAGACACTCAAGGGTGAGGCTTGATGGGGCCCTGGGTGACCTGGTCTGGTGGGGGTGTCCCTGCTGACTGCAGGGGGCCCAGACTGGATGACCTCTAGAGGTCCCTTCTGGCCCAGGGACCATTCTATAATTCTAAACTATACTACCTCAATGTTAATGGTGTGTAGTAGCTACAAAGTTTTATATTTTTTGATATTGGTTGGTTGGGTGTGGGTTCGGTTTTTTGTTTAGTTTTTTGTTTTGGGTTTGGGGTGGGTTTTTTTGGTTTTTTTTTGGTGTTTAGGAATTTTTTTTTTTTGTTTTGGGGGGGGTCGTGGGTTTTTTTTTTTAACAGAAGCTCAGTTTTCAGCTAATATTCATTATGGTCATTTACAGGGCCAGTTATCAAATTAAATTATAGTTATTTCCTACCATTTTTCTCATTGATTGAGGTATATATTTTATTGCTTATCAAGTAGGGTTGTTTATTTTTATCAACTGTTCTTATTTTACCATTTTGTTGATGCAGACTATGGGATGTTTCTGTTCCAGTGCTGTGATTGCAAGCCTGGATAGCCTCCAGTGCAAGCTATTGTTCTTTCTTTGAGTTGCAAGTGACAAGTGAGCTCTAATTTTAAAATTTATTTATTAGAAACTCTAAACAACAATCTTCCCATTTTCAGTCAGGGTCGCCATTCATTCAAAGCTAGATCTCTATAATTACCCTCAAGCTAAACTTAGCATTTTCGCTACTCTTTCCTATTTCCTGTCATAATGGAAATTGTTCAAACCAGCTAGAATTGGAAACATGTTTCAACAGAGATGTACAAAATCAAACACCACCAGTGAGTGGATTTACTAATATGGATAATTAGGAATCACTTATCTGATTTATGTATCATGCTTAGGTTCTTTTCACAGATTGCACTGAGTTGGAAGGGACACTCAATGGTCATCTTACCTAACCCGCCCTGCAGTGAGTAGGGACACCTTCGACTAGATCAGGCTGCCCAGGGCCACATAAAGTCTGATCTTGAATGTCTCCAGGGATGGAGACATCCCTGGCAACCACATCCCTGGGCAACCTGTTTCAGTATTTCACCACCTTCATTGCGAGGAACTTCCCCTTGATGTCCAACCTAAGTCTACCCTGCTCCAGTTTAAAACCATTGGCCCTCATCCTATCCTGACAGACCCTTCTAAACAGTCCTTCTCCAGCCTTCCTGTAGGTCCCTACTGAGATACTTGCATAACCTATCATCAATATGGTACTTCTATGGTTCCATGTCAGCAATGTGATTTGTTCCCAAACTGCTTGGCTTAAACAATTTAGTTTCTTCCTTACAAAGAGGCTGAATGAATTATCAAAGGTCAGAGGCTGAGTTTTTGGAGCCAAGTAGTAAATCTGCATCCTTTGAATTCCATTCATGTGCTTTGATGACTAACATTTCTTACTCATTTATTCTTGATCCTATGAAAGAGGTGACAGAGTCACCAAAGGGCTTTTCATTAGCAACCCAAACTAGCAGAGGAAGCAACATTCACTATTATTAAAGGTTACAGCCTTGTCACAGCTAGGCCAGAGGATGAAGCATGGATTACATTTTAAGCTAGATTTTTGCATCTCACCAGAGCTCATTTTCAAAAGCAAGTGTGGAATGTTTTAGCTGGAGGCAACAAAGTCTTCATGTTGTCAGGTTCTTGAAAACTTCATTGCCGCCAGTTTGATGTCACTCTGCCATTTTGTGGTTGTTTCTCCTCTGTGCATCTTTGCAAGCACAAAAGTAAAATTAAAGCACACTGCCTTAAAAATTAAAACAAAAAAACAAACAAAAAATAGTGGAGGACTGTAGAGCAGTTGCCAGTTTGCTGCTAACCCTGCACAGCAGGGACTCCAGACGTCCGTCCCGTTCTTAGCTCACCCAGAAGAGGGCAGTGGCAATACACCACTCACCTCACAGTGCTCCCTCACAAACGCAGCAGGGCTCCTTCCCTCAAGATGGTAGCCCTTGTGGAAGACCTCTCTGAAAAACCAAGCACTGATAGGGATTTTATAACGGAGTGTATTGATAGGAGATGGCGTAGGTGTCTTGGGACCAAAAGGTGATAGCCCATCAGCATCCTAGTAGTCCGTATGAAATGCAGATCCTGCTTTGTGGAACCCAACGTTACAGATTTTTTGGTACTAACATCAGTCCAAATAGAAAAATAGTTCACCGTTGGGATCATCTAATTAGATTCAGGTGAAATAGTGCCTTTTTCCTTCAATCTCATTATTAGCCCATTCTCTCTGCAAAAATATTATTAAAAAAAAAAAAAAAAAGATAGTCTGTTGCTTTATAGAATCATAGAATGGTAAGGTTGGAGGGGACCTCAAGGATCATTTAGCTCCAACCCCCTGCCACAGGCAGGGACACCTCCCACTAGTACAGGGCACTCAAGGCCTCATCCAACCTGGCCTTTACTTCAGTAACTTCCTTTCTTTGTTTCCTTGAATGACTAATGACCTGGATCATATTTTATTGAAAGAAATGCTGGCATAAAGAGAAGGTTTTACATCTCTTTCCATGAAACTGAGCTAGATTGTATGGTCCTGCTCTGGCAGGGGGGTTGGACTCAATGCTCTCTTTGAGTCTCTTCCAACCCCTGACGTCCTGTGCTCCTGTGAATGTATTTTGAATGGGTGTTCCAGATAGGAATGCTAAAATGGCAATCTTGAAATATTCTCATACTTCACAAATGTCAAAATGGACAAAGAAACAGCAGAATAGAATCCTGAACGTTCAGGTAATCATCGTAATGGCATGAGTGACAGTGAACAGGACCAGCAACAGAATATCTTGGATTGCAGCCTGGTGCTCATGAGGCTACTTGTTCCTGAGGTCTGAGCTAAATTCTCATTGTCTCCAGATGTTAAAGAAGTAATCCTGTCAAGCTCATTTCATATATTTTTGATAGAAACACTTTTTATTATCCTTTATCCTGCAATTGCATCCATTTGAAGCGTCTCCTTTACTGCAAGGTAGTTCTTCAAGCAGCCCTATGTCAAAATACAATCTCACCTGTATAAGCATTTGAGATGCTGTGTTTTGGTGGCTGTGCTCTCTAGAGCCTCATTTTTGGAGTACTTCTGGCTTCCTGTGACTGGAAGGTAATTTACTAAATGACTAAGCTGGAAATAGTTTCCATCATGTGCTCAGAGCATATTTGGGCTTGTGTAAAGGAAGGGAGTGCAGCTAAAGGAGCACAGTGTGGACCACAGGCATAGTGCATCTCATTGGGATGTAGGCTGCTCACCTTGATTTATATCTTATCTGGGGCTTTGTGTAGGAAGAATTAACTATGAATCTTCTGAACATTCTTGGCTTTCTTATTGGTAACAAATAGAACAAATTGCTTGAAAATAATCTTCAGTAAACTGAATTTCAAGCTAAAGGAATGAGTGTAAATTTAGTTTAATTAAAGGCAGTAAAATCAGACAGGAAGGGAGATTATCTAGTAAAAACTCTTAATCTGCTGGGTAAACAGAAGCTAGTAGCAAGCTCTGTTAAGAGATGCAGCAGAGTTTTGGAATGTTTGTTTGCTCTCTCAACTTTGTTGTGTATGCAACTGTTTTTCCTCCCACTTTTTTTTTTTTTTCCCCTTTTTTGCTTTATCTCATTAAAAAATATTCACAAAACCAAAAGATGGTTCCATTTACTGCTGGTTACTGGTTGTGGTGTCATCATTTGGAACTGTTTTATTTGGGGTTTATTTTCCACCAGTTTTCAGTGGCTAGTAAGAGTCTCAATTTATCTTCTGTGCCTGTGTCCCATGACAGGCCCCAAAAGTAACAGATTTCAGGTCACTTTCTCACGTATCCTAATTCAGAAGTGATTAAAAATTCTATGTTAGTACTCCTTTCCTTCACTCAAATTTTCCTTTGGTGGGATATCTCCCCTGTCATGAATATTTTCAGTTTGCTGTATTGTACATGCAGAGCTCTCTCACAGCTCTCAACCTGCAATTACAGCTCTCCCTTATAAATATTTAAATGGCAACTCAGCTTTCAGACAGAGTACACCAGTGACAAGGATCAAGCTTTCTGACCTTTTGTTAATTTGCTCACTGAAATAGGATTCCTTTGGTCTAATTTTTTGTACTTAAGAGAAGAAATTTGCATGTACAGAGGGTGTTGGCATTTCTCATTTTTGTTGCTAATTTGACTTTGGTGCATTTATTTTGATAGATCTTAAAGGAAAAAAAAACAATCCACTAGAAAGTTTTATCAGTTCCGCATGAGAATATGAAAGATGGAATTTAAGTAAGAAAAACATTTAGGTGCTTTATCCAGAAATTACAAGAATTTTCTCTCATACTGTGATGGAGACAAAATTCAGCAAACAAAGCAAAAGTGGCAATGTGTCTAGACCAAGAGGAAAATTTGCTATTCCAAAATGATGTGGTATTTCGTTGCCTTTTGCATAGGGCTATTTGGTGTTTCATAGCCCTCCCTGGGAGATCAGTTCCTGCTTAGCATATCAGAAAACGAAAAAGTAATTTGCAGGAACAATCACTGCTTACTTACAGATGGAAAAGGGCAAGTTGTTGTGTTTGGGATGGCAAAGATTTTGCCTTAATCAAGAAACAGTCTGATGAGAGCTTGGCAACAAGTTCTGGTAATCACAGAGATTTGGAGGGGCAGGTAAAAAAGTCAGTGTGTGTGTATAATACAAAGTAGAAAGAAATGTCAAAAATAGCTCCCAAGCTGTAGAGTCTAATGATCAGGAGGATATGGCTGTGCCATCTGCACCATTATAGTGAGGAAAGAACATAAATTAGCTTTTATCTCTCTTGGAGAGAGAGAGAAAAAAAAATAAGTTAGTAGAGCTAGTTAAAGATAGAAGGGCAGAAGCTATTCCTAGTCATTCCAATCTCTTTCAGTGAAAGTCACTGAAGAACCATCACATTTCCCTTAGGCCCAGTTAAAAAAGTCACTTAGAAGTTCATTTTCTTAGGAGACAGAGCCTCTCATGCCTCTGATCACGTGCCCACCAAATAAGAAGGATTCTGCAGGTTAATGAAGAGTATTATACTTCTTTCTTGAAATAATCCTTTTGTAGCAACAGGACTGTTAAGCTTTTCTATTCAAATTTCAGTGGCAAACAATTAAAAATTATATTCTACTATTATTAATTATAGTATTAGATATCGATATTGAACAATTTTGCATTGACACATTACTCTTTAGATCCAGTAACTGTTTCTCACTATGAGANGTTGGACGAGGCCTTGAGTGACCTGTACTAGTGGGAGGTGTCCCTGCCTGTGGCAGGGGGTTGGAGCTAAATGATCCTTGAGGTCCCCTCCAACCTTACCATTCTATGATTCCTGGATGGAACATTTAGTGAACATCTCTACTGATGGCTCATTCAGAGACAGTGCTTTGCCTTGAAAAGAAGGCTGATGTTTGCTACTTATCTCCATGGAGAAAGTCTTTGGAATCCTAGTGGACACAAGTTACCCTTGGGACAGCAATGTGCACTTGTGTCCAAGAGGGCCAATGACATCCTGCAATGCATCAAGAAAAGTGTGTCCAGCAGGTCTAAGGAGGTTCTTCTCTCCCTATGCTCTGCTTTGGTGAGACCACACCTGGAATACTGTGTCTAGATCTGGGCTCCCCAGTTCAAGAGAGACTAGGACCTTCTGGAAAGAGTCCAAGGGAGAGCTATGAGAATGACTGGGGAACTGTAACATCTCCTCTGTGAAGGCAGACTGAGAGACCTGGGGCTGTTTAGGCTTGAGAAGACTGAGAGGGGATCTTACCACCATCTATAAATATCTGAGGAGTGGGTGTCAAGATGAAGGTGCCAGTCTCCGTTTGGTGGTGCCCAGTGACAGCGCAAGGAACAGTGGGTACAAGTTGGAACACAGGGGGTTCCACCTCAGCATGAGGACGCATTCCTTTGTGGTGAGGGTGACAGAGCCCAGGAACAGGCTGCCCAGAGAAGTTGTGGAGTCTCCTTCTCTGGAGACTTTCAATACCTGTCTGGATGCATTCTTGTGTGGCTTGCCCAAGGTGATCCTTTGGCAAGGGGATTGGTTTCAAATGATCTCTAGAGGTCTCTCCCAATCCCTAAAATTCAAGGGAAGTTTAGTTTGTGAGTGTTAGCAGAGAGGCATTTGTTTTAAAATGAAATCAGATCTGAGAAGTATGAGCAATGGTTTTGAGTCAGAATACTTTCCTTTTTATCTGAAACAGCAATTTGCTAAAAAAGGAATACTACTCCTTGTGTAGATGTAGAGATATGAGGGTCTGCTGAAAATGAGATTAAATTTGGGCTTTCCTGGTCAATGGATTGAGGTCAGGATTTATCTACAGCAGCATGATTTTCAGAGTGCATCTGAAATAGGTTTGAAATATCAAAAACATTAAGAATAACAAATATTCTGTAAACCAATATATTTTGGACACTCTAAGTATCTAAATCTTTGTGCATGAAACAGACAAAAGCATGTACAATACCAAATCAATCTGAACTTCAAGGAATGTTCAGCATCATACTGAACAGAAATTCATGGAAGATACATGTTGGGATATTTTTGACCTGTTGGGATCAAACATTAACTACTTCTAAGAACTAGAATTGTGTTTTACTGCAAACTATGTAAAGGGAAAGTATTTATTTTCATTCATTAATGGAAAACTTCTTGATCTATATTGGCACTTCAGTGACTTAATAATATAAACAGAAATAAAATCTCCAATACAAAGATGTGCATCTTTCTGTATAGAATATACTACTAAGTGGGGTGAAGTACTCTGAATGGCTTCCACATCTTCTCAGTGCAAAATGGTTAAAAAGGGTAGCTTTCAAAGCAAGCAGCATATTAATTTTGTGGCTAAAATCCCTTAATTTGAAAGCACTTTGCTCTGGAAAGAACTACAAATTATTTATGATAATAACAAAGTATGATGTTGGAAAATTTCAATTATTGCTTTGCAAATGAAATGATCTAGTCAGAAAAATGTTAGCAGCTGCATAGCCTGAAAAGTGAATGTTTTAACTGTGAAATGTATGCAGAAATACAGGATGGACTTTATACAGCCATTGAAGCATTTTGGTGAAAAGAAACTTCTGTGGGAAAAAAAAATATCATGTTTGTGTATATGGACATAGTTCTTTCAGTGAGAAATGGAGAGGCTTCTGTAAATCTTTAATATATATGAGTAAAAAGAGATAATATATCTAAACAGTTCACAACACTTTTCTTTGCCAGACAGCTCCTACTGATTGATGTAGATTCGTGTGAATGAATTTGAACTTGGAGACATCCTAAAAATAGTTTTGCTGACCTAATTGCACTGCTCTGATCAGGTTACCTTAATCAGCTAAGCTTCCTAGAATACATCACCCATTTCCAATTGACGCTCCTTGTCTCAGTATTGATTCGTGTTTTCCGTGTCAGGAGAGGATGTCCAAATGTGTGATAGAATTGGGATGTGAAAATCCCAGTGTGTTCTCACAATGCATGGATCAAAGTCCTGCCATCAGAACTTAGCCTTAGAAGTAACTGCAAAACTGTGACTGAGTTAAAGAGTCTTCATATTGACATGAAACTAAACAAATATTCCCTAGCTAATTGGATTTTCAGGAACTGTAAGATCAAAAATTTATCAGTTGTAGTTTTGTGAAACTGGAAAATGTTAGGTTTCTATGTATTTGTTTATTATGAATACTTAAAGGGAAATAATGCTTGCAGTTCTTGGAGCAGAGGTTAAGGCCAGCCCTATACTGTGTAAACTCTTGTGCTGGTTTTATTGTTTTGCAAGTTGCTCTTTGTTTCTTATTTTATATGCATCCATAAATGAATGGACATAGCTATAAAGATGATTAAAGAAGGGTCTTAATTAAGAATTGTAATTAAACCTATGGAGGAAATGACAATGGAATTGAGAATTCAGAATGAGCCTGTGTGATGTAAAGGCTAATGGCGTTAAGGCAGTAATCTCTATGAAATAATTGATTCTGTAGCCATTAGTCTTCTCTAATGAGATTAAGGACGAGGTGGCACGATCTTGCTAATTAATTTGTTTTATGACTTTAAAATATGAAATAATAGTACAAAAGTGGGGGTTGTTAAATATACCAGGAAGCTCTCAAATAGTAGGATAATTACCATCAAAGTAGTTCTGTATTGCCAGTTGTAATAAAGATGGAATATCATATTTGACTTATAGACTTGAAAACAAACAGATATTGCAGTCAGAATTTTTCAAGGGAATAAAAGGGGTTTTTTCCTTCCTCATACAGCAGTGTCGATAATTTCTCAGTGCTTGCTTCCTAGAAGGTATTACTATTTAAAAGCTTTTTGTGGTGTATAAAGCTTCTTACTTCTCTATTCTCTCCCTTGTTTGTAGATATGTAACTTATAGATAGCTTCATACGCTTCTGTCAAGGGCAAGATTTGATGGAGAGGTAGAATTGTTTCTTTTTGTTCAGTGAAAAAATAAAACATGAAATAAGATTTCAAAGCACATGTCAAGTGGTTCTTCTGCTGGCAAAACCATGTGAAGAGTAAAGCATGTGTTTGTGTATCATGTGTAAAGGTGGTTGCCCGCAGCCAAATCACTGCACTGTAACCCCGTTGGATATTATAAACTACACAAGGTCAGGCATGAGCTAGTGATACGGTATGAAAGTAAGAACCATCCCTGGAAGCTGCAGGCAGTTGTACTGAGAAAATGATTGTATCATTTTATCTTTCCTTGGGATTTGATTTTCAGATCAGCTTTTTGTTCTAGATCTAGGAGGAACTGTTTGTGGGGGTGCCTGGAAGTAGTAGTGATGATGCCTTTTGGGTAAGTCTGACTTGTCAGACCCCACCTGGAGTACTGTGTGCAGTTCTGGAGCCCCCAGCACAGGAAGGACATGGAAGTGTTGGAGTGGGTCCAGAGGAGGCCACGAAGATG
>VWYK01113250.1:0-17579 GCA_013399775.1 Semnornis frantzii | reverse complement strand
CCTTACCATTCTATGATTCTATCAACAGTTTAATACATCTCAGCATTTCTTGATGCAATGGCAAAAACATCCCCTCGTTACCAGCGAAACGTGTCCAACCGTTTATTAATTAGGTTTGCTTTTTCGTTTTGTTTTCTCCTAAATTGAACACTACTGTAAAGATACATAGAGCCCAGAGAGTACACATCTGCAGTACACGTTACACACTTTACAAACTAGACATGTATAAATCTACAAGAATGCCTCAACCCCCGTGGCTCTCCCACAACAGAAAGTGTTGCGACGGGCAAGCTGGTGAGAGCGAGCGAGGAGCCGGTGGAGCGGTGTTCCATCCTGCACAGCGGATGTTCTCCAGTGCACTTGGTAGTTCAGACAGGCACAGTGAAGACAAAAAACCAAAAAAAAAACCCAACAATCAAAGCAAGGGTGGATTGAGATTATCCTGATGGTTTCTTTTTGTCCTTCCAGTCCCAGCCCCTGAGATGTGCCTCACTCGTGAGGTGAGGTGGTTCTCCGGTAAGGGAAATGTGAGTAGGCTTTTTTCCTTCGGGGCCTGCATCATGGTTTGTCTTAAATATCCATTTATTAAACAATCTTCAGCTGAAAATTCCTTATTCCACACATTTCCTAGCCTTTAGCAGAATTTCAGGCAAATGTGCATCTTAGTCCATCAGGCTTTGTAAAAATGGCATTTAGAAGTGACTCGTCTAAGGTAAATTATTGGAGTACCTCTTTTGGCTTGTGTGTGAGACTTGGTTTTTAGCCTTCAGTATATCCAGGATAATCCACCTCTCACCCTTGTCGAGTTAAATACAAACTGAAAGATGCATCAGCCGAGGTCTTTCCAGGTTTAGTACTTCCCTTGCTTTTGAGGAAACACAAAGTGGATGAAACGTGAACTCAAGGACAGACAGAAGATGTTGGAACACATCATGAAGAGAAGCTCGAGAGAGCAGGAAACACTCCTTTAATTCCTAGCCAAAAAGAACAGTATGCACTTCAGCTCCATCTGAAGGATGCTTCCCATTCGTGAATGGTATTTCCACCAATGTTTGTCCCATGCATGACATTGCAGATGTGAAAGAATTTCATTTGCCTCTACAAATCACAACTTTTCAAGTCAGCCTAGAATAAATAAATAACAGAGCATCCAAAGAGCAAAGAAAGGAAAGACAGCGGCGAGAGGTGGAAGTAGCAGAGGACAGGGTTAGATCTCTGCGGAGCAGATGCTTGGGGGTTTCCTTTCTAGGTATAAAATGTGTGAGACTTAAAAATGGTACAAAAGTTGAATATACAATATGCAATACAAACTGAAGTTGCCTAATTGAACTAGGCTTACAAACCAAGAATCTACATAGAAGCAGAGTTAAGTTCCACTGACAACAATCTCCAAGCGAGCGAAATCTGCCGTCTGAGAGTTTCAGCCTGAGGCATCTTTGTCAGCATTTCAGCTTTAGAAAGTCCTCCACAGCCTCGATGTCAAAGTTAACTTGGAGCCCCTTGTGTTCTTTCAGCTAGATGGACTGACTGGCTGATCAGCACTAGCATGATTAAGAGATGTCAAAGCTAACTTAATACTCCAGCTGAAGAGAGCTGTCTAAGCCACCACACAGAACTGAGGGTGATGCCGTGAGGAACTTGATGCATTTATTTTAAGCTAATGCTGCACCCACAGTAAATTTCCAGCCACAAAATACTTCCAGGTACAATATACTTCCACACTGAACTTGGAGACAGAGCAAAGGTTTGACTACAGTACCCCCAAAAAAATTAAAAACAATAAATAATAATTAAAAAAAAAAAACCCAAACTGAATTGCTGTCAGAGATATCTTTTTCCAAGATGACTCTTTTCAAACCAAAACAAGAGGATGGTTAAGCTGAGAGTAGAAATTTCGGCTCTGAATGGCTGGTGAGATGATAGCACAGAGTAATTCTGCAGGAGTCACTTTATTAAAGATTGCATATGGCAAGTTCACAGTTCATTATTCAGTTATAGTTTGTTTTGTTTTTTTTTCCTGGCAGTGCACATGCACAAAAAGAAAAAGAAAGGGAGAGAAGAGAAAAGGAGAGAAGAGAAAAGGAGAGAAGAGAAAAGGAGAGAAGAGAAAAGGAGAGAAGAGAAAAGGAGAGAAGAGAAAAGGAGAGAAGAGAAAAGGAGAGAAGAGAAAAGGAGAGAAGAGAAAAGGAGAGAAGAGAAAAGGAGAGAAGAGAAAAGGAGAGAAGAGAAAAGGAGAGAAGAGAAAAGGAGAGAAGAGAAAAGGAGAGAAGAGAAAAGGAGAGAAGAGAAAAGGAGAGAAGAGAAAAGGAGAGAAGAGAAAAGGAGAGAAGAGAAAAGGAGAGAAGAGAAAAGGAGAGAAGAGAAAAGGAGAGAAGAGAAAAGGAGAGAAGAGAAAAGGAGAGAAGAGAAAAGGAGAGAAGAGAAAAGGAGAGAAGAGAAAAGGAGAGAAGAGAAAAGGAGAGAAGAGAAAAGGAGAGAAGAGAAAAGGAGAGAAGAGAAAAGGAGAGAAGAGAAAAGGAGAGAAGAGAAAAGGAGAGAAGAGAAAAGGAGAGAAGAGAAAAGGAGAGAAGAGAAAAGGAGAGAAGAGAAAAGGAGAGAAGAGAAAAGGAGAGAAGAGAAAAGGAGAGAAGAGAAAAGGAGAGAAGAGAAAAGGAGAGAAGAGAAAAGGAGAGAAGAGAAAAGGAGAGAAGAGAAAAGGAGAGAAGAGAAAAGGAGAGAAGAGAAAAGGAGAGAAGAGAAAAGGAGAGAAGAGAAAAGGAGAGAAGAGAAAAGGAGAGAAGAGAAAAGGAGAGAAGAGAAAAGGAGAGAAGAGAAAAGGAGAGAAGAGAAAAGGAGAGAAGAGAAAAGGAGAGAAGAGAAAAGGAGAGAAGAGAAAAGGAGAGAAGAGAAAAGGAGAGAAGAGAAAAGGAGAGAAGAGAANAAAAGAAAAGAAAAGAAAAGAAAAGAAAAGAAAAGAAAAGAAAAGAAAAGAAAAGAAAAGAAAAGAAAAGAAAAGAAAAGAAAAGAAAAGAAAAGAAAAGAAAAGAAAAGAAAAGAAAAGAAAAGAAATAAAACTTTGGAAAATACAAAATAAATACATGCAAATCTGCAACTTCATTAAATACTTTTTTTTTTTTTAAGCAAAACGCTCCCCCAAAATAGTGCAACATCAAAAAATAAAATAAAATAAACCCAAAACACAGCAGTTAAAGTCTGACTTTTACTTTGCGACAACCTAAATTATTTCGGTAGGAAAAAAAAAATAAAAATAAAGAAAAATAATAAATAAGTATCTAAAGTCAATTCACCACCTTGCAAAAGGCTCTGTGGGAACTAAGATAGTTCTACTAACAAACACCTTCAGAAATTAAAAAGAATCCATCTGGAAGAAACGCAAATGTCTGCAAAGCAAGACCAGAGGGCAATGCTCGGCCCTAACCTTCCCAGAGTCCGCGCTTGGTGAAGCCGGCGCCGCGCTGCGCATCCGAGCGAGGAGGAGGAGAGATGTGTGCGTGGCACAGAAGCGGTAGGCAGGGAGGAGGAAGGAGCAGGTTCTGCTGCCAAAGGAATGAATTCCAGCACGATTCCAGTGCCCCCTTGCTGAGAAGATGGAAACTTTCTGTCTGGCACGAAAAGATCCAAGACAGGCGAGCGCTCCGGTCCTCAGCTCCGTGCAGAAGCGTACCTGGGGCGTTCTTCCCCTTGCGATGTGCCCTTCGCCTCCTAACCAATGTGCTCCCAAATCTGCTCTGCACGGGACAACTCTCACCTCTTTTGGACTCTTTTGGAGTCTTTTGGTCTCTCTCCATTTAATTGTTTTCCAAGTAGGGGCTGGGGTTCATCGTTGTTTCTTTGTTCTGGTAGGGGACTGTTCACACCCGCCTCTGAATTCCGGGGCAGACAGATCAGGGCTTGCCAAAGGCATGTGGGAAGGGGAGAGAGTTGGTTGGGGAGAGGGGGTGAGGTTGCGGGGGGATGCTTGTCAGCTCTTCCAAGACAAGATTTCCACAGCATTCTGAAAGCCTTCAAACTTCCATAGAGAACAATAAACACATGGCTAGCCATCACACTCCAGGGAAAATCCACCACTGTCAGGAGAACTACGAGATCAGATTTCAGATAGGTCACACAGATAGATTCAGCTCACTACCAAAACTTCAAAACCTAGAGCTAGACTAAACAGATTTTTTTTTTCTTTTTTTTTTTTTCTCTGCATCCCATTGGATCTTTTTAATTTTTTTATTTACTTTTTTTTTAAACCAGATAACTTCAATCGAGGTGATTTTATACAGTCCCAAGATTGCTTTGTTTGTTTGTTGGTTTGTTTGTTTTGCTTTTTCCTCGTCGGGGGTTATTCCAAATGGTTCTTTGGGGGAAAATTTGCTTCTGAACATGTGAGCAGTTTGAAAATGAAAAGCGGATAGCAGCAACATTTTCATCCCCTCAAAATATAAAACAATATGTATATTATACAGGAAATCAGTCATGACAAGAGCACAATCACCTGCCTCGGGTGGCACTTGGTCATTGAATAATCAATTCTTTTGATGCCAGAAGTCAAGGATTTACTGCTTGCAGCTTCCAGAAGAGCATCGATCGGAGCGTAGAAGCCCCAACCCAACGAGCGCCAAAGGGGTCAAACGCAGTCGGTGAGAGACTCGGAGCGGCAGACTTCCTATCGGTACTGAGATGGTTAATGTTAAATACATTGTACAAGTATCTGCAGAAGAGTTGAGCTGAACACTTCTGGACACGTGGAGATCCTACGAAGCTCAAAAGACCTGGGACCAGTGCAGTGCGGATGGTTGGAGGAAGCGCAGGATGAACGGGGATGTGGGGTGGGTTGAAGAAAGGGAGGGGAGGAGGAGGAGGGAAAAAAAAAAAAAAGAAACTAGTGACTTAATGACAGTCCTTAACATGCTAAGTGGAATTGACCTGTCGAAAGAGAGCAAGAAAGGTAACGATAATTAGTGGAGGTTGGAGATCAGAAGGCAGATATGCAAATCATAGAATCATTCAATGGGTTGGAAGGGACCTTAGCGATCAGCTAATTCCAACTCCCCTGCCGTGGGCAGGGACACCTTCCACTAGATGCTCAAGGCCTGGAGCAACACCTCCAGGGAGGAGGCATCCACAACTCCCTGGGCAACCTGTTTCAGAGTCTCACCACCTTCATGCTGAAGAACTTCTTCCTAAGATACAGTCTAACCCTGCTCGCCCTCAGCTTCAAACCCTTTTGCTGGACACCCTCATGAAAAGTCCCTCTGCAGCCTTCCTGTAGGATCCCTTCAGGTATTAGAAGGCAGCTCTAAGGTCCCCCTGGAGTGTCCTCATGAAAAGTCCCTCTGCAGCCTTCCTGTAGGATCCCTTCAGGTATTAGAAGGCAGCTCTAAGGTCCCCCTGGAGTGTCCTCATGAAAAGTCCCTCTGCAGCCTTCCTGTAGGATCCCTTCAGGTATTAGAAGGCAGCTCTAAGGTCCCCCTGGAGTGTCCTCATGAAAAGTCCCTCTGCAGCCTTCCTGTAGGATCCCTTCAGGTATTAGAAGGCAGCTCTAAGGTCCCCCTGGAGTGTCCTCATGAAAAGTCCCTCTGCAGCCTTCCTGTAGGATCCCTTCAGGTATTAGAAGGCAGCTCTAAGGTCCCCCTGGAGTGTCCTCATGAAAAGTCCCTCTGCAGCCTTCCTGTAGGATCCCTTCAGGTATTAGAAGGCAGCTCTAAGGTCCCCCTGGAGTGTCCTCATGAAAAGTCCCTCTGCAGCCTTCCTGTAGGATCCCTTCAGGTATTAGAAGGCAGCTCTAAGGTCCCCCTGGAGTGTCCTCATGAAAAGTCCCTCTGCAGCCTTCCTGTAGGATCCCTTCAGGTATTAGAAGGCAGCTCTAAGGTCCCCCTGGAGTCTTCTCTTTCCTGGGCTGAACACCCTTAGCTCCCTCAGCCTGTCCTCATAGCAGAGGGGCTGCAGCCCTTGGATCATCTTTGTGGCCTCCTCTGGACCCACTCCAACAGCTTTGTGTCCTTCCTATGCTGGGGACACAGAAAGTAAAGGGGCAGAACCACCTCTCTTGCCCTGCTGATCCCACTCCTCTTGATGCAGGCATCTTTCTCACTAATGTAAAAGTAATCCCACCTAGAAGCAAAGTCCAAGGTGCATTACCCAGTACAAAGATGATTTTTTTTTAAGCTGATTGTAACACATTTGAAATACAGATGGCTAAAAAACTGATGGGTTTGAATTTCCACCTCCCATTTCGGTTGCCTCACACACTTTGAAATCAGCTACTATAAAAATCAGCCTTACAGAGATGTTTTCTTCCTGGATAGTTATTAAAAAAAACCAAAAAAAACCAAACAACAAAGCACCCAAACCCAAACCTCAGCCATATTCAAGTTATAAAAATAAATAAAGAGACATAAATCAGGATGCATCAGTGTTTTTAAATGTACCCTAAATTAATGATGGCAGCTGTGGTTAGCTCCTAATTATCAGCCTTACTAAAAACCTTCAAGGGAAGCAGGATGGTTATTAATTTCTGCATTTTCCTGGCTACATTAACCATGGCCTGGGCTAGATTAAAGGAAGTTATTCATCTTCCTGAGGGATGAGGAGGTGCTGGGAACATACCAGAGACTTTAGGATAAGGGCATAGAGAGCAGAGCCTGTTTGCACAGCATTATTTCACAAGTCCACAGCCCAGTCCAAGTTGCTTTAATGATTCAGGAGGTCGTGATGGAGCCTCACTGCAGTTGTTAGCATATCTGCATGTCAGACCTTCCATCCTCTTGTGAAATGGGGGATTAGAGAAGTTGGAGCAAATATTACCAGGGCAGGACAGGCAGATAACCAGCTTCCTTCAGATAAGACATACAAAAACATGCACATCATCAAGGCTTTGGCTGCTGCTCTGCCTGCCCAAGGCTTTCAGGCAGCATCTAAGCACCCTCCGTGTGCCCAGCTTCCTCACAGGGCTGCCAAGAGCAGGAGCTGAGTCACTGAGAAAGGGGTTGAAAAAATGGTGACAACAAAGCCAAAGTTTACTCACAGCACCTGAAGTGCTGTCCATCAAAGCCTCTCAAGTGTGGAATATTATCATCCATGCTTTCCCCCAGCTTAACTAGGTACAGAATGGAAGCAGAGAATGGTGGGAGGGTTAGAAAGGACCTCTGAGATCATCCAGTCCAACCCCCTCTGCTGAAGCAGGGCACCCACAGCAGCTTGCTCAGCAGCACAACGGCCAGGTGGGGTTGGAAGCTCTCCAGAGAAGAATCCACAACCTCTCTGGGCAGCCTGCTCCAGGGCTTCAGCACCCTCACACCAAAGATGTTTCTCCTGTTCAGATGGAACCTCTAGGCTTCCAGTTTGTGCCCTTTAACCCTCATCCTGCTGCTGAGCACAACTGACAAGAGTCTGATCCCATCCTCCTGCACACCTCTCCCCACCCTGGTCCTTTAGCTCTGAGCATTGCTCAGATCCCCCTCTGGGGCTGCTCTTCTGCAGGCTCCACAGCCCCAGGGCTCTCAGCCTTTGCTCCTCACAGAGATGCTCCAAGCCCCTCAGCAGCTTTGTAGTCTCCACTGGACTGTCTCCAGTAGTTCCCTGTCTCTTGAACTGAGGAGCCCAGAACTAGACCAAATACAGCAGACGTGGCCTCACCAGGGCAGAGCTGGTGAGGGGCAGAACCTCCCTTAACCTGCTGGCCCCTCTGTTTCCCACATGCAGGGCCAGGTTAGGTCCAAGATATAATCAAAGCAGAATCAAAGATGATCTCTGCTCCATCTGGAGAAAGTCCTTCTTAGATCATGAGCTGCAGAAGTGCAGCACCACTGTGGTTTTAGGTACCTTTAGAAAGCATTCCCACAGAGAGCTTTGCTCTGCTCTGTTGCTCACCAGTTTCAAAAACACCTGCAATGTAGACAGAGTGAGGAATTGTCTCTGAGAGATCTGCAGACACTCCCTGGCCTCCTCAGTCTCCCATGAAGCCAGCTACTGCCAGTTTGCAATTTCAGGACCACATTTCATGAACACCCACATTCCTTTCTCTCCCATCTGCCTCTCTTGCTCATCCAACGCTATGCCTTCTGGGGTGGAAATCATCTCCTTACATCACACACACATTGGCAACGTGGCCCAAAGTGTGCCATAGCTCATCTTTGTCCTGCTGAGCCTCCCAGCCTGCCCAGCTCCACAGAGGAAATGTTAGCAATGAACTTGATCAAACCAGCAAAAGCAGTGCTGGCTGCTGGGTTAATAAATCATCCCCACTGAGCGGTCAAACAGCAGCAAGTGTCTCTTATCTTTGCTGTGAATGATGAATGAGCCTCAGATAAATCATCCCTCATCCTGGTACAAAATCTTCATTCCAGAGAGAGGGTTTGGCACTTGACAGCAGACATTCAGATAGAAACCTCACCTTTATCTCAGTGCTGTTAAATGAATATTGAAGATAAGCCTGTTCTAATTCTGGTGGGACAGAACTGTGCAGGGTGCAGCTCTATGGAGCACAGAGATGTCTCCAGGATCTTATGCAAACCATCTGTATCAAATGTTCCCTGCACAAGCTTCATCCAACTAGCTCAGAATTCACATTGCTCTGATACTCCCAAGATCATTTGGCAGCCAAAGAGTCACAGTTTGCCAGTGATCTTCTTACCCAAAGGGTTAATATTGGTGAGAATTGACCTTCTTTCATCACTGCCCAGCCTTAGCTCACTGCATCTTCAAGATATCTTTCTAGATGTGTGCAAAAAAAAAAGAAAATAGAAGTTGACTGAACTGGATGTTAGGAATAATTTCTTTGCTGAAGGAGTGGTCAGGCATTGGAGCAGCCTTCCCAGGGAGGTGGTGGAGTCATCATCCCTGGAGGTGTTCAAACAAATGTGTAGATGTGGCACTTTGGGACATGGTGTAGCAGTCATGGAGGTGTTGGGTAGAAGGTTGGATTGGGTGATCTTAGAGTTCTTTTCCAACCTTAATGATTTTATGAGTTTAAAAAACAATTCTAAAGTCTAAAATATGGCTCTCTGAAATAATAACAATCATAGAATATCTTGCATTGCAAAGGACCTGTAAAGGGCATTGAGTCTTAACTCCCCAGGCATTTGACACCGTTGCTCTACATACAGTATGGAACACCCAGATGGACTTTGGACTACATCTCAAACAATAAAGGGAAGTAAATCAATTAAAAAAAAATAAAAGAGCTTCACTGTCAGTTAGGAAAAACCCCACAGAGATGTTTTACATGGCTCCATTCCAACCACTGGGAGAAGAGACCAACCCCCACCTGGCTCCAACCACCTTTCAGGGAGTTGTAGAGAGCAGTGAGGTCTCCTCAGCCTCTTCTTCTCCAGACTAAACAACTCCAGTTCTCCCAGCTGCTGCTCACAAGACCTGTGTTCTAGACCCAGCTTTGTTGCCTTTCCCTGGACATGCTCCAGCACCTCAATGTCCTTCTTGGAGTGAGTGCCCCCAAGAATCAATCACAGTATTTGAGGTGACCTCACCAGTGCTGAGTTCAGCACTTGATATGTGCCTGTACCTAACGTGTGGCCTGGTTGAGTCTGGGAGTTTCACAGCAGGCTGTATGTTAAAGACTCTCCCAGCTGAGGCAATGAGCAGCCTTTTCCCCACAGAGCAGCTCTTCTGATGGATGCTTGGAAAGCTCTGCCATGCCCCTGTACCCCTCTGCCCTTTCACAGGGATGGGAATGCAGTGAAGTAGTCAGACAGAGTCTATGTGGCTTGTGAGATGGAAAAGCCAATTTCAGTTCAGAATGACCTAATGCACAAAAACCACCCAGCAAAGACTTGCCCTAATCCATCCCCAGCAAATAAAAATGAAAACAAAAAAGAAAAAGATGTTGCTTGTAGCTACAGGGCTGATGGAAAACACAATGCACAGAAACAATCTGCACAACACAATAACAGCTCCAATGCAATGTGATGGATGGTTTGCATGCATGCATGACATGAAACATCCTCCAAATAAAAGGAAAAGAAAAAAAAAACCAAACCAAAACCAGCCAAGAATGTGAAGTGCCTAAAGGAAACCACATACTATCAGAAGAGAGTCATAAGACAAAATTAATCCTCAAGGAGGGAAAAATGCCAGCCTTGGAGGGACAACTTAACACTCCACTTGCCTGCTTTTCACAGCCATTTGCCTCCCCTCCCGACCCTCCACGTAAAGTTATCATCTAAAATACCATCAGAGGTTAAAATATCTCTGAAATAATGAGTGTTTGAAGAAATAAATCTGAGGGGAGGGTACAAGAAGCAGTTTCATGACAAAAGAACTGTGACCAGCAGGATGGGGGAGGTGATTCTACTCCTTTGCTCTTGTGAGATCACGCCTGGAGCAGTGCATCCAGTTCTGGTCACCCTAACACAAGAAGGACATGGAAGTGCTGGAGCAGGTCTAGAGGAGGCCATGAAGATAATCAGAGAGCTGGAGAATCTCCCTTGTGGGGACAGGCTGAGAGAGTTGGGGCTGTTCAGCCTGGAGAAAAGAAGGCTCTGGGGAGACCTTAGAGAGACTTTTCAGTACCTGAAGAGGGCCTATAAGAAAGCTGGGAAGGGACTTTTTTACAAGGGCTTGTAGTGATAGAATGAGAGGCAATGTCTTTGAGCTGGTAGAGGGGAGACTGAGACTGGAGATGAGGAAGAAATTCTTTCCAGTGAGGGTGGTGAGACACTGCAACAGGTTGCCCAGAGAGGTCATGAATGCCCCCTCCATGGAAGTTCCAAGGCCAGGCTGAATGAGGCCTTGAGCAGCCTGGGCCAGTGGGAGGTGTCCCTGCCCATGGCAGGAGGATTGGAAGTAGATGATCTCTCCTGTCCCTTCCAACTCAACCCATTCTATGAATCTATGCCAATATGCTGCTCATCATTCCAGGATGAGCTTTTTGCTTAGGAGAAACCCTCAAACCCTTGCAAGCAATGTAAAAATATTGACTTTTTTTTTTTCCCCCCTGAAGAGAACCAAATAAGAGCACACACTCAAAAGAAACTCAAAATAAAGTTTGTTAAATTGTGACACCATGAGGCTGCCACTCAGGGCTGTTCTATCCCTGTCCCAGGCTGGAATATCACAGCATGGAAACATATTTGTGTTACAGAGAGGAGAAAACTCCATTGGCAGAAGGAACCTCTCCAGCTCTATTTTTATGACAGGAGTTTCACACCTCCATGTGTGAATGTCAGTACAGATTTACCAGAGCAGTTCAGTTTATTAAAAGAAGTTTTTAAATCATTAAAAGAAAATCTCTCAGCAGCAGCTTGCAAAGCTTTTAAGGAGGAACTCCTCAACTCCCATTCCTGAGCTATCCCAGCACAGTTATCAGCCAACGACTCCTACTACAACCAGAAACCAAATACTGGCTGTGCTCTAAAGGCAAGACTGCAATGGAAGAGAACTGGGTGATCAGTGAAAGGAGATAAAGTTACTCTGGACTTACTTCTCATCTATTTGGTGTTGTGGTAGTAGCTGGAGTTTGACATCCCTCCTCCTCGGATGGCATGGACAGCCGTGGGAGAAGAGGCTGGGTAATGACCAGGGCGGATGGGCTTGGCTGCAGGGCAGAGGGAGAAAACCAAAGAGGACATTTAGCTCTCACACAAGGGTCTCTACCTCACCTACTCCTCTAGCTTCCAAACGAAAGAGCTGTGCTTGGCAGAGCACAGCCTGCAATCCAGCTCTGCAGAACACAGCCTGCAATCCAGCTCTGCAGAACACAGCATTCCCTTACCTCAGCCAGTAGCAAACACATCCATTTGCTGCTTCTGACAGAGCTGCTCAACCATCTCAGGCATGCCCCTCACCTCTGCAAGCATTACTGACTGTCTACACAACAGAGGGGAGTCATGACCCTCTTGGTGGGCAGCGATGCACTTTCTTCATCCAACTGGACTGTTTATATCATGCCAGAAGATGCTGAGGCAAAGCTGTCAAGGCCTTTCTGCAAGAGGTAGTGCACAGCAGGAATTATTGTGCACTGCCTAATTCTCTCTCAGGTTTTAAGACACCTCAATTAGCATCACCCTCCACGATCTTAGCCTTCTACTTCTGGTATCTCAGCAACTCATTTCCAAAATTGCCTTCTCTTAAACACCTTTTGGTTGTACACACACACGTTCAGATGGCACCCCAAAACCACATCCAGCCTCTCAATTTTATACAGGGAGGGTTATGACTCTGCACAGTCCAAATTAAATCACAAGGAGGAGTAATCAAGGAGAAAGAGAGGAAGGGACAAGGTCCAGAAAGGCAAGGGAAGAATGAAAGCAGGAGAGTGTGTGGGGGAGGAGGAAAGAAAGTGAGAGACTAATTTAAAGAGACAAGCTTTCAGGTCACTAGAAGGGCACATCAGACCCAGTATGCCATTTATTTAGGGACTGAAATCACAGAGGTGCTTTAAACTTTATGTGGGGCAGAAAAAGCGAAGCCTTTGAAGGTTGCTGTGCAGCAGAGGAGGAGCGGCCCCTGCGCTCGGCCCTGCGCTGCTGCTTGCCAAGCTGCTCACACACCGAGCAAAGAGCTCAGCTGTGGAGTGTGTGAGCAGCCCCCGAGCCTTTAGCTCCATGTCCTCACCGATCTGAGCAGAGTGTGCTCTCCGTGCCATGTTTTTGGCTCTCACAGCCTCCTTAATGCGATCCACCTCCTGCTGGTAGCGCTTGCGGTCCCGCATGGCGTTCTCCTTGGCTTCCTTCAGTGCACTCTCCAGGGCCTTAACTCTCTCTGCCGTAGCTCGAAGTCGTTTCTCCAGCTTAGGAAGCTCGCAACGAAGATCTGCATTATCACGTACCAGCTGCAGGAAGGGAGGGGCAGAAACGGCCTGTGAGAAACTTTACTCCCTTCAACGTGCTTCCACACACCTCATCCTGAAGGGGGAGGGCTCCGGGACAAAGCTTGCTCCTCCAGTTCAAGAGGGACGGGGATCTGCTGGAGAGAGCCCAACAGAGGGGTACAAGGATGCTGAGGGGACTGCAGCACTGCCTGATGAGGGATGGCTGAGAGCCCTGGGGCTGCTTAGTCTGCAGAGGAGAAGGCTGAGAAGGGATCTAATATCTGAGGGCTGGAGGGGCAGGAAGGAAGGGACAGGGACAGTCTCTGCTCACTTGTGCCCTGTGACAGGCTGAGGGGCAGCACAGGAGGTTCCACTTCAACTTCTTGACTGTAAGGGTCCCAGAGCACTGGCACAGGCTGCCCAGAGAGGTTGTGGAGTCTCCTCTGGAGCCCTTCAAGACCCATCTGGATGTGTTCCTGTGCGATCTGTGCTGGATTATCTGGCCCTGCTCTGGCAGAGGGATTGGACTCCGAGATCTCCAGAGGTCCCTAACATCCTCAGCACAGGAAGGACATGGAACTGTTGGANAGGTGGGGTCCAAGGAGAGCAGAGCCAAGGGGCAGAATCCCCTCCCTTGCCCTGCTGCCCACACTGCTCTTGCTGCAGCCCAGCACTCAGTTGCTGTCTGGGCTGCATGCTCACACTGCAAATGTTGAACCTTTCTTCTCCAAAGCAGTTATGACATGAAATAAGAGCAGGATAATATCACAGTCAGGTCATGCCCAGTGTTGTTTTGCTCATTTTGCCTCTCAATGTCATTTTGCCTCTCAATGTCTTTATGAGCTGTGGAGTCTTAGTTGGTTTTGAGTTAATATAAGCTAATGAGAGTGCTTTAGGGCATAAAGAATAAATCTTATGAGGAGTGACTGAGGGAGCTGGGGATGGTTAGTGTGAAACAGAGGAGGCTGAGGGGGGACCTCATTGCTGTATACAACTACCTGAAGGGACATTGTGGAGAGGCTGCTGCTGGACTCTCCTCACAGGTCACTGGAGACAGAACAAGGGGGAATAGCCTCAAGCTGAGGCTGGGGAGGTTCAGATTGGACATTAGGAAGAAGTTTTTCACAGAAAGAGTGGTCAGGGACTGGAAAAAGTTTTTCACAGAGAGAGTGGTCAGGGAGTGGAATGAGCTGCTCAGGGAAGTGGTGGAGTCACCCAGCCTGGATGTGTTTAAGGGTGGTTTGGATGTGGTGCTTGGGGATATGGTTTAAGGTGGATCTTGTAGAGGAGGGTTCTGGGTTGGACTTGGTGATCCTGAGGGGCTTTGCCAACCTGCATGTTGCTGTGAGAGCTATAAAAATCCACATCCCAGCCCCCCAGGCAGATGTGTGAACTGAGTGCTGAAAAGGCAAACCAATAAAAAGAAAACCACTCCCAGTGTGTCCCAATTTCCACATTTAGAAAGTAGGTCTCTAAACCATCTGTTCCCCAGGAATCATGGACCTGAGCGGATGCTGGTCATGGTCCAGCACCGCTCGCTGCTCAGGCACTCCCCAGGAATAAAGCAAGCAGATCTCAGAGGGCTTTGTGCCTCACTAATGACAGCTGCAGAAAGCTGTGCTGCAGAATGCTATGTCACTACTCACAAAGGAAATCAGAAGGGGCTTTGTGCTGCACGCCTGGGACACAGCTCAGAAACACTGAGGCCTGGTGAAACAATCGCAGAGTTATACAATTGCTTGGGTCGGAAAAGACCTTTAAGATCATCCAGTCCAACCTTCAAACCAACACCACCATGGCCATTAAACCATGTCCCACATGGTTCTTGAACACCTTCAGGTGACACCTCCCTGGGCAGCCTGTTCCAGTGCCTGACCACCCCTGCAGGAAAGAAATTGTTCGTGTCCAACTTAAAACCTCCCCTGGTGCAACCTGAGGCCGTTTCCTCTTGTCCTATCACCTGATACTAGGGAGAAGAGACCAAATCCCACCCCACTCCAACCTCCTTTTAGGGAGTTGTAGAGAGCAATGAGGTCTCCCCTCAGTCTCCTCCAGACTAAATGATTCCAGTTCCCTCAACCACTCCTCATAAGACTTTTTCTGCAGACCCTTCCAGTTTTATCTCAGGAGCTTCTACCCAGTGATACACACAGGGCATGGATATGCACACACCTCCAGTAAGCAGAGGGTAAGGCTCTTTCTTTGATGTATACCAAAATATTTGCATGCTACACATCCCCTGTTTGCATAGCAGGTGCCTAGGCTGAAGGGCTCTCCATAGCTCTTAAGTCTCTGAACAGCAGAATTCCAAAGGAAATGGCAATTCCATGGAAAAGGGAGGGGACAGAGATGGACATGCCCAGAAATAAGCAACCTCAGCATCTCAGGGTGGTCCCAGCCCTCAAGTTGCACAGAAAATTTCTACTTCCACTTCCAACTCTGCTGGTTGACTCCACTCAAGTCACCTCCAAGGGCATCACTAAGCAGCTTTAGGTCAGGAGTGAAAACTGGGAATGCTCACTGCACCTAGAATCCAGGACACAAGGTAGTAAAGCCCACTTCTATCTGGGGTTTATGAGAGTGACATTTAGTGTTGCACAACTGCTAGAATATGTTTTCACAGGAAAAAAAATAATTAGCACTTTCAAACAAGTAGTGGTGACAGCAGCTCTGACACCAACTCCTAATGCCAAGGATTTTAGTTGAAAAGTAGAAAATCATAGAATGGGAAGGTTGGAAGGGACCTCAAAGCTCATCCAGTTCCACCCCCCTGCCATAGGCAGGGACACCTCCTACTAGCACAGCTCACTCAAGGCCTCCTCCAACCTGGCCTTCAACACCTCCAGGCAGGGAGCAGCCACAACCTCCCTGGGCAACCTGTGCCAGTGTCTCACCACCCTCACTGCAAACAACTTCCTCCTAACATCCACTTTCAATCTCCCCTCTGCCACTTCAAACCCATTCCCCTTGTCCTGTCATTCCCAGACCTTGTCAATAGTCCCTCCCCAGCCTTCCTGTAGCCCCCTTCAGATCCTGGAAGGCTACTCTAAGGTCTCCTGGAAGCCTTCTCTTCTCCAGGCTGCAGAGCCCCAACTCTCTCAGCCTGTCCTCACAGCAGAGCTGCTGCAGCCCTCTCAGCATCTTGGTGGCCTCCTCTGGACCTACTCCAACACTTCCATGTCCTTCCTGTGCTGGGGGCTCCAGAACTGCACACAGGACTGCAGCTGGGGTCTGAGGAGAGCAGAGCAAAGGGGCAGAATCCCCTCCCTTGCCCTGCTGCCCACACTGCTCTTGCTGCAGCCCAGCACACAGTTGCTGTCTGGGCTGCACTCACACTGCAGCCTCATCTTGAGCTTTTCATCACCCCACACCCCCAGGGCCTTTTCCTCAGGGCTGCTCTCAGCCATTCCCCATCCAGCCTGGAGTTGTGCTTGGGATTGTACCTACCCAGGTGCAGGACCTTACACTTGGCCTTGTTGAATGTCATGAGGTTGGCCTGGGCCTATTCATATGGGCACCATTTCCTCAGGCAGTACATCTTAGCCAAAATTAGCTTTTTCAGAGAATCACAGAATGGTTTGGGTTGGAAGGGACTTCCAGAGGTCATCTAGTCCAAGCCCCACTACAGTTATGCCCTCTTTTCTTGTTTTAAGTATGGAGGGAAGGAGGAAATCAATATTTATAAATATAGAATGGTAAGGTTGGAAGGGACCTCAAGGATCATCTAGTTCCAACCCCCTGATATAGGCAGGGATGTATCTGAGGGTGAGTGTTAAGTGCAGGGGGCCAATCTCTTTTGGGTGGCACACAGCAATAAGACAAGCAACAAACTTGAACATAGAAGGCTTCATCTCAACATGAGGAGAAACTTCCCTACAGTGAAGGTGACAGAGCACTGGAACAGGTTGCCCAAAGAGGTTGTGGAGTCTCCTCCTCTGGATGCATTCCTGTGCAGACTACCCTAGGAGATCCTGCTCTGGCAGGTGGTGTTGGACTCAATGGTCTCTGGGGCTCCCTTCCAACCTCTAAGATTCTGTGATTCTGTTTCATAGAATAGTTTGGGTTGGCTCCATCCCTGCCCTGTAGTATGGACAGGGACACCTTCCACTAGACCAGGTTGCTCCAAGCCCTGTCCAACCTGGCCTTAAACAATTCCATGATTGGGGCAGCCACAGCCTCTGTGGGCAGCTAAGCCAGTGCCTCACTACCCTCATGGTGAAGAGTTTCTTCCTAATCTAAATTTTCCTCTTTCAGTTCAGACCATCTTTCCTTGTTCTGTCACAACTCAGAAGTCTGTCCCCAGCTTTCTGATCTGCCCCTTCAAGCACTGAGAGGCCACCAGAAGGTCTCTCTGGAGCCTTCTCTTCTCCAGGCTGAACAAGCCCAACTCTCTCAGCCTGGCCTCACAGCAGAGTGCTTCCAGCCCCCTCATCCTTGCTGTAGCCTTGCTCCAACAGCTCCAGGGAAAGAGAGGAGGAGAGAAGGAAGGAGGTAGAGCCCCTACCTGTTTGTGAACCTTTGTAAGTTGTTCCAGGTTGTTCTCAAGAAAGGAAATTTTCTGCTTCTGCGCAGCACTTCCACCACCATCATCGCTGTCAAGTTCAACACTCTGCACAAAGAGTTGCAGCATTTCAACAAAGCCAGGCAGAAACTCAAGGGCAAGCTCAAGTCTTTTGTGCATTTAACTCTCCCAAAGGCAGAAAAGTCTTCCAGAGTCCCAAATTTAAGAGAATTTATTCCACTTGTTCATCTGCTATGTAAAAGCCACATTCCCCACCACACCAAAAAACCCAACTATGCTTACTGGATAATTGGGAGGGGA
>VWYK01113243.1:0-12380 GCA_013399775.1 Semnornis frantzii | reverse complement strand
GAAGTAGACATCACCATGGTTTTTACCTTCACAGCCTACAGTATAATTTTCTCTATTAAAAAAATATTCCAATTAGCTCAAACCAGCACACCTTCACAAATCATAGAATCATAGAATGGGAAGGTTGGAAGGGACTTCAAAGCTCATCCAGTTCCAACCCCCTGCCATAGGCAGGGACACCTCCCACTAGCACAGGTCACTCAAGGCCTCCTCCAGCCTGGCCTTGAACACCTCCAGGCAGGGAGCAGCCACAACCTCCCTGGGCAACCTGTGCCAGTGTCTCACCACCCTCACTGCAAACAGCTTCCTCCTAACATCCACTTTCAATCTCCCCTCTGCCACTTCAAACCCATTCCCCTTGTCCTGCCATTCCCAGACCTTGTCAATAGTCCCTGCCCAGCCTTCCTGTAGGCCCCCTTCAGATCCTGGAAGGCTACTCTAAGGTCTCCTGGAAGCCTTCTCTTCTGCAGGCTGCAGAGCCCCAACTCTCTCAGCCTGTCCTCACAGCACAGCTGCTGCAGCCCTCTGTCAGGCTGCTTCTCTTGTGCCTTCTGCTGGCACAGTTGGTTAAAAAGATCTTCCTGTCAGTGCAGGTTCTGCCTGGGGAGACTGGAGGCAGCTCTTGTAGGAAGTGCTTGATCCCCAGGAAAGGCTGCACTCAGCCTGCCAACCCTTGGCTGGCATGGAGCAAGGTGGAGCTGTGAGGACAGTTGACTTGCAGCAGTGCCTGGCCTCAGTGTGAAGGTCTGGGCAAAGCTGTTTGTTTGCACTGCCTCTTAGCTAAGCACATGTTGTAAGAGAATGACAACCTCCTGCACAAGAGGGACAGGGACCTGCTGGAGTGGGTCCAGAGGAGGCCTGGAGAACCTCCCTGGTGGGCATAGGCTGAGGGAGCTGGGGGTTGTTCAGCCTGGAGAAGGCTCCAGGGAGACCTTAGAGCAGCCTGCCAGTACCTGAAGTGGCTACAGGAGAGCTGGGGAGGGACTGTTTAGAGGGGCCTGTGGGAATAGGATGGGGGGTTTGGAACTGGATCAGGGCAGATTTTAGGTTTGACATCAGGAGGACAATCAGAGTGGGTAAATTCTGGAGCAGATGCAGGGATGTGGATGAGGCTCCATCCCTGGAGACATTCAAGATCAGCCTTAATATGACTCTGGGCAGCCTGCTCCAGCTGGGAGATGTCCCTGCTGACTACAAGGATTTGGACAAGATGAGCTTTGAGGGTCCCTTCCAAGCCAATGCAATCTTTGATTCTGTTTGGGGGGGTTTCCTGGCATGCAGCATATTGTCCAAGAGCTCCTCACTCATGTGTGGGGCTGCTTTTATCACAGCATCTCCCAGCTGGCAGAACATGCTCAGAAGGGACTTGGGGAAGAGGCATTTTCAGTGCCAACCCTGAGACTGTTTTGGGGGCTCTCTTAGCTCCATTTCACATCTTTAACGTGGGGTGGGGTGAAAGTGATCCCTGCTGCAGCTAAACACAGCTGAGTGGCAACATCAGAGAGTTTGTTTGAGATGAAGGCAGGCAGATGAACTCTCTGCAAATGTTTGTTGAGAGGGGTTAGAGCAGAGCTTGGCTCTGGAAGCCCTGCAAAGTGCAGGACTTACGTTGTGCTTTGGGTGGGAGTTGTGGGGGGTTGGTCTTCTGGTTGGTTGGTTGGTTGTTTTTAAGTTCTTGGTGGTTTAAATCTGCTGGGTTTGAGAATAAGCTTTGAAAAGTCACTGATGGGAAAGAGACCTCAGTGCTGTGTCCAGCTATGGGACCTCCAACACAAGAGAGACATGGACCTGCTGGAGAGAGCACAGAGGAGGGCCAGGAAAAGGATCAGGGAGCTGGAGAACCTCTGCAGTGGGGACAGGCTGAGGGAGCTGGGGTGGTTCAGCCTGGAGAAGAGAAGGCTGCAGGGAGACCTTAGAGCAGCCTGCCACTACCTGAAGGGGCTACAAGAAAGCTGCAGAGGGACTGTTTAGAAAGGCCTGTGGTGATAGGATGAGAGGCAATGGTTTGAAACTGGGGCAGGGAAGATTTAGTTTGGACATCAGGAGGAAGTTCTGCACAATGAGGGTGGGGAAATACTGGCACAGGCTGCCCAGAGATGTGATTGAGACTCCATCCCCAGAGACATTCAAGATCAGACTCGATGTGGCCCTGAGCAGCCTGCTCTAGTTGGAGGTGTCCCTGCTGCCTGCAGGGTGGTGCCCAGCACGGGACCATGATCACTTCCCTGGTCCTGCTGGACACACCACTGCTGATCCAGGGTGCTGGTGGCCTTCTTGGCCACTTGGGCACATTGCTGGCTCATGTTCCTGACTTAATAAGTGCCCATCACCTCTACTAAGTGTTTGGGAACCAGCTAGAATGCAGCAAGGAGGACTCCTCTCTTCTCAGACTCCCATCAAGTTTCCCAGGTCAGCTGAGCTTTGCTGGGCAGCTCATGGCTTTTCATGACTGCTTGTGGGGTTTCTTGGGGAAGCTGAGGATTTTCCTTCTCCCTCCCAGTCCAGGAGCTCATCCTTTCCCACCACTGAGGCAGCTGGTTGGAAACAAGCAAAGATTTCACAGCTTCCCCAAGCTGACTGCACTCTGTCCCTGCTGAGAGTCCTCCAGCACTCTTTTTATCTGTCTTGGAAGAAAAGTACAACCTGCTTCATTTCATTTTAGTCTCTGGTTACTAACCTAAGCACACTCATTCTTTCCTGTGTCACTTCCCCATCAGGAGGTGTCACCTGAGCTGCTTGACAGCTCTTTCTGTGAGCTGTCAGTCTGGTTTTTTTCACAGTGCTGCCTGGGGAATGCCTCACAGATCTTACCACATTCTGCAGAGGCTTTAGAAGGAGCTTCTAGGTATGGCAGTGCTGCTGGAAAAAAAATACAAACAAGTGCCTGCAGCACCTACCAGAGGTGGCAGGCAGTGATTCCACGTGGGGCTGTTGCTCTGCAACCACACAGGAGGTAGCTGCTCCTCAGTAACCAGCACAGCTTGTCATGGCTGCAGGTTTTGCTGTCTCCTAGGTTGGCATTCCTGTAGTCTCTTGGTCCACAGGGGCTGGGCTTTGAGTTTCTCATCCAGGAAGATTTTCTCTGAGTTTCTGTGGAGAAGTCTGCCCAACCTGTGTCCATCTCAGATGGCTGAGAACCAGCTTGGGTCTTGGCCTACCTCTGCTCTCTCTGCCAAGGCACCTCACCTCTAAGGCACCCTGCCTTGTAGTTTAGGAAGAGATTGGCTAAGTTGATGCATTAATGATGGCCAAATTAGCCTTGGTTCCCCACTAGTGAAGTGTTTATCAGTGCAAACCACTGATTTCATTCATCTCCTGGGGAGTCCCTCCCTCCCCTTTCCTACTCCTGAAGAAAGAGATGTGTGTAGTGTTTGCTGTATCACAGAATGCTCTGGGTTGGGAGGGACCCTCAAAGGCCATCTTGGCCAACTCCCCTACAGTCAGCAGGGACACCTCCAACTAGAGCAGGCTGCTTGGGGACCCAGCAAGTTTGAAGGAGCCTGAACCACATCCCTGGGCAACCTGCTGCAGTATTTCCCCACTCTCACTGCGAACAACTTCCTCCTGATCTCCATCCCAAACACCTCTACAGCAATCCTGTGTTTGCTGCCTGAGCAGGGCTAGGTAGGAGCAGAAGCCCAAGGCTTGTGGTGCAGTAATGATCAAGTGGATCAAGTCCCACAGTTGCTTGTCTTGGCCACAGAGAGGAAAAACCACTCCTCACTGCTCTGTGATAATAAGCTGGGCTGATGTCCTCATGGGAATCCACCTGGAGCTGAGCCCCAGGGCCTGCACAGCTAATTGAGAAGAGTTTGGAAGCTGCAGCCTGGCTCAATCAAGCTGCTGACTGCTTCACCTGGCAACTATCAACCCCTTTTGGTTTTTTGCTGCAGTTTGGTCCTGGGCCTTTTCAGAGGCCTCTGGGCACAAGATAAATAATCTCTTTTATTTGTCATAGGCACCTGCACAGCTCCTGGTGTGGCTGGCACCCTCTGAGCCTCTTGCAATCCTCCAAAGTGTGCTGCTGTAAAGCTGAAGGGTGACACTGCAGGAGCACAGAGAGCAAGCAGAAATGCGTCACAGGTAACAGAGGAGGAGGTCTCCAGCACTGTTGTGCTCTGCTGGTGTCTTCTGACCACCAGCACATGGCTGCCAGTTCTCCTGGGTGCTTCCAGCTTGTGGCTGCATCATGGGAGGAGAGGAAAAACATGAACTGCGAAGAGAGGAAAACCAAAGTGGTTCTCTGGTGTCAAAGTGTGGGTCAGCAGTGGGACCCTCAACACAAGGGAGGTATGGACCTGCTGAAGTGGGCTTAGAGGAGGCCAGAAAGATGATCAAAGGGCTGAAGAACCTTTGTTATGAGGACAGAGGAATTTGGGCTGCTCAGCCTGGAGAGGGGAAGGCACCAGGGATGCCTTAGAGCTGCATTGCAGTGTCCAAAGGGGACCTACAGGAAAGCTGGGGAGGGACTGCTCAGAAGTTCCTGTGGGGATGGGAGAAGCAATGGTTTGAAACTGGAGCAGGGCAGGTTGAGGTTGGACATCAGGAGGAAGTTCTGCACAATGAGGGTGGGGAAGTAGTGGGGGATGTGGTTGAGGCCCCATCCCTGGAGGCATTTGAGGTGAGGCCCTGTGCAGCCTGCTCTGATTGGAGGTGTCCCTGCTGCCTGCAGGGGGTTGGACAAGATGACTTTTGAGGGTCCCTGCCAACCCAATGCAGTCTGTGAAAGGTAAACAGATGTCCTGTGGTGCATTTGAGACTTGGCTGCAGGCTCGAGTGAGTGTGCCCTGGCTTGTGGGCTGCTGGGGGAAAATAGCTTGTGGGAAGAACTTCTGCAGCCCTGCCGAGCAGGATTAGGCTCTTGCATTGTTCCATGGCCCAGCAATGCCACAGAGGCAAAGGGAGGCTGGACCCTGCAGAGTGCAGAATGTGGTGCCAGTAGCAGGGCACCATGGCCCTGCTGCTGTGGTGAAAGCATTGAGCTCCCAGGGCTGTCAGCAGCTTTGAACAGAGTGGTTCTTGTAGGGAAAAAGCCTGGGTTATGAAAGCTGCACTCACCTGCATGGCCCAGGGAGCTGCAGCCTTGGAACTGCCTGCACAGGCAGTTAAGCACCTAAACCCCTTCTGAGAGGAGATCCTGCCAGCTCTTGCTGTGGTAAGGCTGGGCAGCATGCACTGCTGCTTTCTGCTCCTGTCAGCTGGAACTGCCTCTCTTTCTCCTTGCCTCTTCTTCCTTCCCCCCCTCCTCCTTGCCTCTTCTTCCTTCCCCCCCTCCTCCTTGCCTCTTCTTCCTTCCCCCCCTCCTCCTTGCCTCTTCTTCCTTCCCCCCCTCCTCCTTGCCTCTTCTTCCTTCCCCCCCTCCTCCTTGCCTCTTCTTCCTTCCCCCCCTCCTCCTTGCCTCTTCTTCCTTCCCCCCCTCCTCCTTGCCTCTTCTTCCTTCCCCCCCTCCTCCTTGCCTCTTCTTCCTTCCCCCCCTCCTCCTTGCCTCTTCTTCCTTCCCCCCCTCCTCCTTGCCTCTTCTTCCTTCCCCCCCTCCTCCTTGCCTCTTCTTCCTTCCCCCCCTCCTCCTTGCCTCTTCTTCCTTCCCCCCCTCCTCCTTGCCTCTTCTTCCTTCCCCCCCTCCTCCTTGCCTCTTCTTCCTTCCCCCCCTCCTCCTTGCCTCTTCTTCCTTCCCCCCCTCCTCCTTGCCTCTTCTTCCTTCCCCCCCTCCTCCTTGCCTCTTCTTCCTTCCCCCCCTCCTCCTNTTCCCTCCCCCCCTCCTCCTTGCCTCTTCTTCCTTTCCCCCCCTCTTGAGATAACAGTGCTTAAGGTTGTTCATGACTTTAAGCAATGTAGGACCAGCAGATTGGAACTCCTGTATTTGAGGTGCTCAGTGTGGAAGCTCCCTTGGTCGCCAATAGGTTTCAGACCAGTGGTGTTCAGTGATGAAGGGAGCAGATGAAACCTCAGAGCTGTTGGATGGAAGCTAGCTGCAAGCAGTGGCTTCTGAGAAAGCCTCACAAGATGTGCAGCTCTTGGAGAGGTGCTCAGAACTGCCTGCTAGCTCTGGAAAGCCTTGGTTGGAGCAGGGGCCGCTGGATGGTGCTCTTGTTCTGTGCTTTGCCAGCCTGCAAACTGCTTACTGAAGAGACAGGAGCTGGGCTGTTAAGGAATGCCAGGGGAAAAGTGGCCTTTTAAAAAGGGAAGGGTCTGGGCTTCGAGAGTGTCATCGGCAAGCACAGTTGTGATGTGTAATTAGGTGATGGCATTTCAGGAGGAATCTGTGCCTCCAGGTCAAGAAGGGAGTCAGAGTAGGGTCACTGCTTGTGAGCATTTGGGGGAGCAGAGAATCAGGCAGTCACAGGATGGTAGGGGTTGGGAGGGACTTTGAAAGGTCACAGAGTCCCAGCTCCCTGCCAGAATAAGATCACCTAGGGAAGGTCATGCAGATATGCACCCAGATGGGTCTTGAAAGTCTCCAGAGGAGGAGACTCCTCCACCTCTCTGGGTAACCTGCCCCAGGGCTCCAACCCACAGAACAGTTTCTCCTCTCTGCTGTGCCTTGTCCTGTCACAGGACACTTTGAAGATCACCCAGTTCCAACCCCTCTGCCATGGGCAGGGACACCTCCCACCAGCCCAGTTTGCTCAAGGCCTCATCGAACCTGGTTTTGAACACCTCCAGGTAGGGAGCATCCACAACCTCCCTGGGCAACCTGTGCCAGTGTCTCACCACCCTCACTGTCAAGAATTTCTTCCTACCCCCCAATCTCAATCTGCCCTCCTCAAGCTCCAATCTGTTCCCTCTCCTCCTGGAGTGCTTGAGATGCAGTCATGCATCAAAAGCTGTCCAGGATGCCACAAGTGGCCCTTTTGCCCCCTGGCATTCAGGGAAGAGCCAGTCCTGCCTTTTCATCTCACAGTCCTGGCATTCCTCCTTAAAAAAAAGTCCTGACTGACTACTGGAAACTTTTCTGGTTCACGTCTGTGCAGAGATTTAGGAAAGTTATTAGGAGGTGGTGGTAGCCAGAGGGCTAATAAACCAGCTGAAAGTAAATGATTAGGTGGTGCAAGGTGTCACCCTGCTAGTCAGCCTGCCTGCTGGTGGTTGGACACACCACGGCTCACTGCCTTCTGTGACCTTGCAAATCAAGTCAGCATGTCAGGAGGGATTTAAAGCTGCTGTGGGAACACCTTTGAAAGCTGGTGGTGTCGAGAGTGGCAGGGGGCTAATGAGGGTTCTGCTCAGCCGAGCAGGAATGCTGATTTCAGGGATCCATTACACAGCAGTGAGCTCACCACAGCCTCTGCTGACGGAATTGCAGCCTGGCTCACCTTTGGGTGGTGCAGGAAAAGGTGACACTGGGAAAAGGAACCTGCTTTCCTTCCTCAGCCTGACTGCATCATTGTCACCTGCTGCTGGTGGGCCACGCCTCCAGAGGAGGCCACAAAAATGGTCCCTCAGGCACTTCTGCTGTGAGGCCAGGCTGAGGGAGTTGGAGTTATTCAGCCTGGAGAAGAGAAGGCTCCAGGGAGACCTTCTGGTGGCTTTTCAGTGCTTAAAGGAGCTGAGCAGAAAGCTGGGGACAGACTTTTGAGCAGGGTCTGCTGTGACAGGACAAGGAGTGGTGGTTTGAACTCCAAGAGGGAGAATTAGACTGGAGAGGAAGAAGAAATTTGTTAGAAGGTGACAAGACCCTGACCCAGGCTGCCTCATCTCTGGAACCATTCCAGGTCAGGTTGTTTGGGGCCCTGAGCAACCTGCTCTAGCTGCAGATGTCCCTGCTGACTGCAGAGGGGTTGGATTAGACGAACTTTGGGGGTCCATCTGAACCCAGACCAGTCTGGGATTCCATGACTTCTGCCTCTCTCCCAGCAGGAAGGACAACTCATGTTGTACCATGCAGCTTCCCAAAGCCACTTGGGCTGCTGGCTGGAGGCAGCTGAGCAGGTGATGAGATGCTGCTGGCAGGGGTGGGGAGGGGGAGCAAGGGACAGAGAGAGGATGTGGGTTACATTTAAAAAACCTTCTTGATGCCATCTGGGTTATGGCTTGATGCCACTGGAAGAGCAGACAGCCCTTCAGGTTTAGTCATACCCTGTGCTTATTATAGTGCTGCTGTGGGATTCCAGCAGCCTGCCAACTGTGAGTGCCTATCAGGAGGCTGGCATCCCAGCAGCACAGCAATTTGCCTGCTCTGGGAGAGGAGGGCTGCTGCCAGCTGCCCAGAGACACTGGGTGGGGAGGGCTGGTGCTCACACCAACGAGATGCTAACCCTGAGTTGGGGAAGGGGCATGATGCCAGCTGTGCAGGACAGGCATTGCTGCCAGGCAGGTGTCTGCACACCAGGGGGCTACCCAGAAGGGGCATTCCTCTGCTTCTGCCAGGGCTAGCCCTGCTATCCCAAATTAGCAAACACTTGGGCAAGGCTTGGCTAGAAATGCCATAGCTGGGAGTCCAGCTCTGCAGTGCTGAGGTGGGTCAGCAGGAAGGTTGCTGCAGGCATTTCTGCACTGCCAGCTGCATGCAGAGGTCTTCTGCCCACATTCCTGCTTGCCTGCTCAGCTTAACTGCAGGAATAGCCAGGAGAAAGCTCTCCAGGGAATGAGCAGCAAGATGGGCTTAGGAAGGGTAGGACACTGTGCTGGAGCTGGTGTCTTCTGATAGGGAATGACAGCCTAAAATGTAGAGAGAGAAGATGAAAGTGCAGTGGTGGAAGTGCCTTACAATGCTGATGGCTCAGTCCCCTCAGCACCACCACAGCCACCAAACCCTGTCCCCAAGGGCATGGCCACACCTTCCTTGAACCCCTCCAGGGATGGGGACTCCACCACCTCCCTGGGCAGCCTCTTCCAATCCCTGACCACTCTTGCAGGAAAGAAATTTTGTCTCATCTCCAACCCAAGCCTCCCCTGGCACAATTTCAGGACATTTCATCTCCTTTTATCACCTGAGATTGGGCAGAAGAGCCCAACCCCACCTCACTGCAACCTCCTTTCAGGGAGCTGTAGAGAGCAATGAGCTCTGCCCTCAGCCTCCTCTTCTCCACACTAACCAACCCCAGTTTCCTCAGCTGCTTCTTACCAGTCCTCTTCTCCAGACCCCTCTTTTAGCTCTTTCTTCTACTCTTTCCCTTCCAAATCATCACTGACCATGTCTGGCCACTCCAACTTCAGTTTTAGAGGCCAGACATGTTCAGTGGTGATTTGGCAGCTTGCTGGGCAATCATTCTCCTGCCAACCTCTCTGTCTTGCCCCTGAGAGCACAGCACAAAGCTGCTCTCTTTCCCAAAGCCCCTACCCCATGTGGAAATCCAAGGTTTTAATAACAAATGATTCTCTAAATGTTTGCTGAGGAAGCTCTGCAGGCTCCTTTGTGTGGGAACCACACAGTGAAGGTTGGGAAAGAACTCTAAGAATCCTAGAAGGAGTTGGGTTGGAAGAGACCTCCAAAGGTCATGCAGCCCAACCCTCCTGCAGTCAGCAGGGATATCCTCCACTAGAGCAGCTTGCTGGGAGCTTTGCTGAGCCTGACCTTGAAGATCCCCAGGGATGGATCAACAGTTCCAACCTTCTGCCCAGGACCTCCATGACCACCAAGCCACATCCCACAGTGGCATGGAAGAAGAGGACAAAATCCTTCTAAGGTACCATGAGATCGAAGGGAAGTGCCCTGCATGGAGGCTTCTAGGAGACCTTCTCCAGTCTTTTCAGACTCTTCCTTCCTGCCTAGGTGGCTTTAATGCAATGCCATCTCCTCTTTTTATTCCATCACCAGGGTTCTTTATCTCCCTCTGCCTGCTCCCTAGCACATGGCATTCCTGAGCCTGTTCTCCAGCCTCACATCTCCGCCTGCGCCGCAATCACTTCCCCACCATACCTGTGGACGTTGCTTGATCTCTTTGAGGAGTTGTGCAATGTTTGTCCACCAGTTGATCTCCTTTGATTGTCTCCTAGCAACAGCCAACAGTTTATGGTGGACATTGTGTGAGCACTCAGCAGCAGCAGCCCTTTAGGAGTCCTGCTGGTTCCTTGGGTGCTGTTATGCTCTTTTGAACAGTAATGGCAAGCGAGGAGGGATCTTAATTCTCTGCTAAAATTAGAGCTGCTGGACATTCTTCAGTTCAAGTCCACTGCTTTTCTTCAATACCAGGAAGCAAAGAGACTGTGTCACAAGGCCTGCAACGCACAGAATGTCAACTCTGACATCCCTGCTACACCCAGCAGCCAGCACAGAAAACACAGCATGGAGCAGGATCCAAAAGTGCTGAGCGCATTCCTCAGCCTTAGTGCGTTCCAGAGAACCATGCAATGGGTTGGCTTGGAAGGGACCCTCAAGATCATCCAGTTCCAACCCTCCTGCCATGGGCAGGGACATTTCCCACTAGCCCAGGGTGCCCAAAGCCTCATCCAAGCTGGCCCTGAACGCCTCCAGGGAGGGGACATCTACAGCCTCCCTGGGCAACCTGTGCCAGTGTCTCCCCACCCTCACTGTCAAGAATTTCTTACTCATCTCCACTTTCAATCTCTCTTCTTCCAGCTCAAAGCCTCTGCCCCTCATCCTGTTATGAAAAGCCCTTGTAAAAAGTCCCTCCCCAGCTTTCTTGCAGCCCCTTCAGGTACTGGCAGGCTGCTCTAAGGTCTCCATAGAGCCTTCTCCTCTCCCAGCTGAACAGCCCCAACTCCCTCAGCCTGTCTGCATAGGGGAGGTGCTCCAGCCATCTGATGATCTTTGGGCCTCCTTTTGTTGAGAGTTCCACATCCTTCTTGCTTTGGGGACATCAGAAGTGGTGAGAGAGCTAAATGCTTTAGATTTGGATTCAGAAGAGCTTCTGCAAATTACAGAAAAACCACAAGCCCAGGTTTAAACAAAGACACCCAGAAAAGCTGAGACAGAGCTCCTCGTCCTCCTGCACATCCATGTTCCACCTGTGCTATCAAGCAGCTTAGCAGAGCAGCAGGTTCTAGTTATTTCTGAGGGAGGATCTCTCTTGAGAGTTCAGGTGGAAGATTTTATCATGTGGCAGGCCTGCTGTCCTCTGAATTGCTCAGAACAAGCCTAGTGTCATTAGGCAATGTCATAAACCTTGGTGGCTCGAGTTCTCCTGAGGCACTTTTGATCCCCGATGGAACAGCCTCTTTTATTGCTGCTGTGTTAGGGAACAGCACTGAGAACACCTCCCATGGACTTCAGGAAAAGAGGTTTCTCATGTCACATCTGCACAGAAGGCTGCACTGCAGCTGCAGGAGCTCCTCCAGGTGGGTCCCAAGCTGTCTTGTGGCTGCTGACTCAGCAGAACAGCCCAGACACAATCAAGGGGCTGCAGCAGCTCTGCTCTGAGCACAGGCTGAGGGAGCTGGGGTTGTTCAGCCTGGAGAAGAGAAGGCTCCAGGGACACCTTAGAGCTGCCTTCCAATAGCTGAAGGGAGCTACGAGCAGGCTGCAGAGGGACTGTTGCAAAGGCCTGCAGGGACAGGATGAGGGACAGTAGTTTCAAGTGAGAGCAGAGCAGATGGAGACTGGATGTGAGGAGCAAGTTGTGCACCAGGGGGCTGCTGGAACACTGCAGCAGGTTGCCCGGGGAGCTGGTTGAGGCTCTGTATCTGGAGATTTTCAAGGCGAGGCTCAACAAGGCTGTGAGCAGCCTGCTCTAGTGGAGGATGTCCCTGCTGAGTGCAGGGGGTTTGGAGTGGATGAGCTTTGGAGGTCCCTTCCAACCCAATGCACTCTAGAATTCTTCTCTGCCTCCCCTGGGCAGGCACAATCTGGAAGGAAAACCTGTTTGTTCTTTCCAGAGTTTAACCTTTTCCTGTGTGCCTTCACCTGGCCAGGTCTGTACCAGATCTGCATCCAGCAGGACACAAACAGCCCCTCCCAGGCAGCAGCCCCTTGCCACCGAGCCCCAAATCCCTCCTCACCCCACTGCTTTCCCAAACAATACCCTGATGGTGACTTAATGAAGGAGACAAAGAGGAAACCAAGTTTCCCAGCCACCTTTTTAGAGTCCAAAGGAGAACTGAAAGGATCTGCAATTGGATTTCTGAACGGAAGACCTTTTCCAATTTACACCTCATTAGTCACTTTCTTCTCCCCAGCAGAAGTGAAGGGTTTGCAATAACAGGTTGTGTGAGTAGATTCAGATTTCCTGCTGCTCCTTCATTTTACTTGCTCGAGTAGGTCACTGACTGCTATATATAGTCTCTATTGCAAATCAGAATGGAGTGATTCACTTGAAATCAGCTGCTAATAGTTTAAAGCACTGAGGGTTTTTTTTTTTTCAGCTCATGCAGGCTGCACAGTGCAAGGCTGTCCACTAGAGTCTGGATTTCTCTCATTTTCTTCAGTGGGAATTAGTACACAAAGCCAAACCTCTAATTCTGTGGGCAGCAGGGCAGGAGAG
>VWYK01113241.1:0-22519 GCA_013399775.1 Semnornis frantzii | reverse complement strand
TTTTTTTTTTTTTTTTCCCCCCTCTCAACTCATCTGGCTTATGTGTCTCACCAAGGATTTATCCTAGTACCTTCAGGTACCAAAGTCTGGAAGTTGTTCCACTGGAATTGTTCAGAGCCCAGTGGTCCAATCTTCCCTTGCATTGCCCTGAGAAAGCCAGATTAAGTAAATCAGATGTGTTTAAACATACATAATACAGAATTTGATTTCACAGGGGTAGAAGCCACATTTTAATTAGCTCCACTGAATGGAACAATACTTTCTTCTAAGAGATTAAAAAATTTGTCCAACCACTCATCTAAATGTTCACACTGACTTCCCTTTGAGGTCCACTGTGCTAGAATAGTTCAGGCCAGTGCTGCCTTGTTGAGTACTCCTACGCCAAAAATCCATTTATACCACTTGGCTACACATCTCAGCTGCTGTTTGTGCTTCTTGTCCTTCAGAAATCTTTTAAAGTGCACCTAACATGGTCAAACTCACCCTTTCTCTAGCAAACATGAAGGAATTTGAACTAGATGATCTTTGCAGTCCCTTCCAACCTTACCATTCTATGAAAGAGGCACTTAACAGAGACTTTAAACAAAGAATAAATAGCAGTGGCACTATCTGCCACCTAAAGCTATTAATTGCATTATCACATCTGCAACTCTTTCATCCTCTCTCCAGAAAGTCTTGCCCTTCATTTTGTTTAGATGTGGATTTTCATTTTGTATGGATGTGGATTAAAGCCACTTTTGACCTCTGGCTACCCCACGCTATGGGGGGCATGTTGGCATGATAGAGGAATTAGATCAACTGCATAACTGCAAACAGCACCATTCTGTTGGACTTACAGCTCAGGTTGCCCAGCACAGTTCTCTCACCATTTAACAGCTCTGTGGAAAGATTGTGAACATGAAGAGCCAGGGAAATCTTATACTGAGGTTATGCAAACAAATCCGACACCAAACCTTCTGACCAGCTTAGGCAGGTGATGAAGCAGACACATTCACAGCAACCCTGAAACAAAACATTCAGGATTCCCAAGTAACAGTGTCTGCTCAAGAACAGATGATTCATGGCTCACCTTCACATGCCTTCCCCAACCAAAAATGAGTGGCACTAGGGCCCATGCATCTGTCAACGCAATTAAATGTCTATCTTAATATTGAGGGCCATATCCTGACCTGAGGGCAAAGGTGAATCCCCTTGGGACAAGGAGAGGAGAAGTTGGTTTCCCGAGCAGCTGCTGAAATTGCTGCTGTTACACAGGCAGGAGGGAGGGAGGCTTTTAGCCTCCACTGTTTGAATGGGCTTAGAAGCAAAAAACGAAAAGAAAGCATAACAAAAGTTCCTTAGCATCCTGCTCAAAACCTCAATCAAAGCTCCTCAGGCAGGCAAGGCAAGCCCCACCTCTCCATACACACAGGAGGAGCAGCAGGATGCCCACAGGAGGGCACCTATGTTTCACAGTCTTACAGGAGCTCCTGGGGCGATGCAGTTCGGGCTGGCACAGTGTCTAGCATAGTTACTCACACGCAGTTGTCGCTGCAGTGGTGTGTCACACACCTACACAGGCTGTCAGAGCTGCACTTACATTTTGGGCTGTGAGAGCCGTAAGCAGCAGGAGACGCTGCAAGAGGAAAACTACAAAGAAACCGCATTGCAAATCGCCACAGCTGCCTGCCAATAAATTGTGCTTATAGGAACCCTGGGGCAAGCTTCAAAATAATTTAACTAAGAAACTGAGGTGTTTTGATGGTAGATCATCAAAGACTCCAAGTACTTGTTTTGCATATCAAGTGCGCACATAATATTCTCCATAATAAGACAAGCATTGAAAGGGCAGAGCAGAAAGCCTACAGAGAAGTAATGTAATTTCTTTAAAACCTGTAACAGAACTCCAAGCAATCTACGATCCATTTGTTTGTTTTAGAGCTGAAACAAGAAAATCTAGTTTTCATTAAACAGTGCCCCAAGCTAGAATCAGCCATCCCTGCTGGGAGGGGAGGGAAAGTAAGTTTATTGATCCATTCTGGAGACGCCCAGCACACAGACCGTTGTAAGCTCATGCATGGCTTTAGGCTTGTCATTTGTCAACTACCACTGCTGGTTTTAGGATTGCCATAAAACACTGATTTTTTTTTTTTATGTTGGAAAAGACCTTTAAGATCATCAAGTCCAACCATTAACCTGGCACTGCCAAGTCCACCACTAAACCATGTCCCTAAGCACCACATCTACACATCTACTATTGCTAGTATTTATATACCTCCAAGGACGGTGACTCCAACACTTCCCTGGGTAGCCTGTTGCAATGATTTACAACCCTTTCAGTGAAGAATTTTTTCCTAACACGCAATCTAATCCTCCCCTGGCACCACTAGATCTCACCAGAGCAGAGCAGAGGGGCAGAATCGCCTCCTTCAACTTGCTGGTCATGCTTCCCTTGGTGCAGGCCCAGAATACAGTTGGTTTTCTGGGCTGCAAGAGCGCATTGGCAGCTCATGTCTGGCTTTTCATCCACCAGTACCCCTAAAGTCCTTCTCCATAGGGCTGGTCTCAGAAGCACGTTAATTCACTTGGCTTTACATTCAATGGGAAAGCAAAACACGTAAGTGAAACCAGAGAAGCATCTAGTAATCCACCCAGGTAAGCGGCAGAGCCCATGCAAAGTCTTCAATATCCTCTCAGTCTACTCACTGGTTATCATCAGGGCTCTCTTTCAAGATGGTTTCAGAGTTCCAAAGGTTGCATAAAGCAAAGGCTCATTCCCACAAAGCCTGTAAACTGAGATAAGAGAGGAATCTACACCTTGCTCTACCAACTCTCATGATGCAGAGCAATTTATCTTTGGGGTTTATTTTCTTTTAAAAATCAGTGTTTTCCATCAGTCCAAGTACAGTCAAAACTCACACTGACCTAGCAAGGGCTGCATAAGGGCTACACGCTGCTGGATTGAGCTTGAGATTTAACTGTGCTTTACTTATTCTGCTACACATACTATATTCCCTGGTTTTCTGCCTTGTGATCAGGCTCTTTCGTTTAATATTTTTCCAGATCAGGAAACCGATTCAACATTTATCACATTTATTCAGCCTATTTTTGAGGCATTTTCCTTGAACTTTATCTAAGAAGCAGAGAACCCATAATACCTATAAAGCTTGGATCAGATACTTTAAGTGATTAATAATACCTCAGACTCTAACCATATATTAGATGAGACTGGATGCACAATGCATTTGCAATGAGACTGTGACAAGCATTCACTAAGATTCAGAAAAAGCAATGTACTTAACATGAAATGTGTGGATGAATCTATGAAAATAAACAGCCTTTCTGCAGTACTGATAGCTAAGTACTTGCTTAGGGATCACATTCTGAAATTACTGTTCTAAATGGGAAATAGACACCTAAATATGTTAGAAAATCTGCTTCTTACATGTATTCCTGGACTTTAAAATTACAGATAGTTTAATAAAACACAACCCAAACCCCCAAAGGAGTTGCCCACAACTTATTTCCAATTTATTTCCTGTGATTAGTTTGAGACTTCAAAACTCTCTCTTTAGCTTTACTGTTGCCTGCATTACTACCTGTGGGGGAACAGTCACCTGCGTATGAGCACTACCCTGGAGACCTCTCTTATCAAAAGACACAAAGAAGACCAGTAGTGAAAAGGCCACCAGGGTTCATCAGCTTTCAAAGGTGTTCAGAATGTAGTTTCTATTCCCCCTGCATGCTGTCAGCAGTCTCTAAAAGAGCAAATGTAAAATGAAGATCCTGTCTGTACATCACAAGAAATAATAACTTGATTGTTATAGAAAAGTCTGATCATTTATAGCATCTTCCATAGTTTAAACCCCAGGATAGATATAGAAGATGGGAACGCATCTGGTCACAGGTGTGCCCCGTACACTACAGATGAAAGCTATGAACTGAAAAACTTCCCTTTTCTTCTTTTGTCATTCTGTTAAAATTGTTAACAATCTGAAGATAATCTGAGAAATTCTTCTTGCCTAGCAGGAGTAGTAAATAATACAAAAGCATGCTGGATGTACTCGCTCTATGCAGATAACACTGACCATAGCAAACAACGGTGGAACAGGAAGCACACTGAAAGATCTCTCCAAATAAACTAAGACCAACCACCACAGGCACATTTAAAGCAGAAAAATCAACTGCTGTTGACAGCAGATGTCAGTAACTGGCGGGAGGAATGGTGCTGAGGAATGGTTGGTCTCAGGCCACACTAAACTGTGTTGCAGCAGCAGCTCAGCTGCAGCTGTGCTGACAGATGCTGTCTGCAAAAAGTCATTTTTCTAATGCAGACAAGACTGAAATGAACAATGTCAGTCCCTCTGTCTGCCTCTGCAGTCAAAACAAGCTTGAGGAATTATTAGATTTTTTTTTGCACAGCAATACTGGAAAATAAATCAAGACGAATGGCTCTGCTCCTTTCCTTGGTGTTACGGGATGACCTCCCTCTCAAGGTGAATGTGGACCAAGCAGTCCCATCCTTCCCCAATCTGTTTCTCTTTTCCTGCATGGCAAGGGGAATCACAGCCAGAAATCAAATCTGCCTCATGGCCTTTCCCTCTGACATCCCACTTGCCTGCCCATTCAAAAGGCAGAGGGCCAGTGAACACAAATGAAAAACTGAAGATGGAAGTGGCCTTAGCTATTCAGCATCCTGATGCAGATTATAATTGATAGTTCTCTACAGCTGTAGTCTAAAGGCTGTGAGGGTCCAAGACTATGGGACAAATATATTGAATTAGCAAAGAAAAATCCCAATACAAACTCTAGCAGCTGTCATGAGAGAGGAGAGACCATTGTACAGCACCAAGTGTTGTGGAAAGGTATTCCTAAAGAGTAATAGCGGGAAATAGCTTGAGCCAATGGCACTCGAAATGCCTGCTCCCAGCTGCCAAGCCTCCATCGTCCATCTCAGACTAAACTCCATTGCATGTTGTTATCTAAATGTCATGAATATGGAGGAGAATCTTGGGGAATTAATTTCAGTTTAAAGAAGAAAAGTTTTAGCACAGATGAGTCACTGACAGAAGACTCTCAAGGGAGCAGAGCTGAACGTGGCGACATGAAACTGCAGGGGTTTCCCCATTTCTTCCTTGGCCTGTTGCAAATGAGAGCTACTTGCTCCATCTATGGGTAAAAATTAGTACAGTCATAAACTTTGTTTCTTACAGAGGACATCATCTAATCACAAGATGTTCTCCAAGAAAATAATTAGAATGAATAAAATATATGACAGCCTTTCTGTACAGCATCTTACAACCTTCAGAAGAAAACCTACTATATGGTCCCTCATTATTGGAGCACCAGGAGCCCTCTTTATGAATTGTTTTAGGCACCACGGTTAACAGTATTGAATTTCAAAGGAGAATAATTACTGAGAAGATAGACAACTGGCTCTCTGTACTGAAAAAAAACTTTTCCTTTTCCTTCCTCAAAACCAGTGCAAATTCACTGTGATTCCAGTCTGGTCAACAGCTTCAAGGTGTTTGAAAGCTGTGTAGTTTTTGATTCAAAATTCTATAAGCAACCTTTAATTCCAGAACAGCCTAAAGCTTTAGCTCAAAGGAAACCTTTTAATTGATTTCCCATGCTGTTAAAACTGGCATCATCATCAATGTGTCATAAGTACTGCTGTTACTTGAACTGCTGGCTTTGGAAAGGGAAGCAGAACTGGACAACGCCCTGCTGTCCTTCAAATGGGGCATTCGGTCCCATGGAAAAAAGCTACATTTTAGTGACTTAAATGCCATACAAACATCTACTTCAAATATTCAGGGTACTTGATTTTAGCCTATCTGCAGGGGTAGCTGCCTGGTTTCCTTCCACTCATTAAAATAAAGCTCTCTTTGTCTGTTTGTATATCAACTAGCTCTGAAGGGAAAGCTCATGCAAGTAAAGTGTAATTTGAATTGTGTTTTTTCCCAGTCCTTCTGTGTTTACTTTGGATCACCTCAGTTTTCTTTATTATGAGTAAATTCATGCCCCTTCTCTTGGCACTATACCTGCTCACATAAATGTGTCCACAAGAGAAAAGCATTTCCTTCATGGACAAGACTCAGCAACACCTTAGAGTATCAGGCCCCAGGCTGTTCCTCGTGAGAGCAGTTCATGCAGTTTTTGGTCAAACTTTAGACAAAGTGGTTCCACAAAGCCACTTTTGAAGTCACTTTTTACAGCACCTCAAACTGCATATGGCACCTCTTAATTTGTACTTTATTCCTGCTGTCCCTGATAACCAGTTAGAAAATCAGCATCAGTTCTGTCAGCTACAGGTCATAAGTGCTATTCTAAAATTAGAAAACTCCAACGTAATTTTTTTTTATTATTTTTGGTACCCAATTGTCTATAAATAATTGAAATGTAATTGTTTAATGTTCTATGGCTGCTCATGTACCTACACTGCTGGTTAAAACATGGGTACTGAGCTCTACAGCTCATAAAGCCAAATCTCTGCTTGTAGAAGGTGCCTGGGTTTGGGAGGTTGAGGCAACAGCACCTATCAAGCTTTATAGTGGTGGGGAGTAGGATTATAAAATCATCTATACCACCTCAAAGCCAAGTTGAATTGATCCCAAATTCATACTCCACTTTCTATTATGGGTCTAACTGTGCTTTGCAAAGAAAGTCTTAGACAAAAGAGAAACTGAAAAGCTGAGAATTAAATTTCAAAGCAGTTGTACAGAAACCTAGCACACAAAGAGGTGTCTTGGATTTTTCTGCAGAGAACTTCCCTAACCAAAGGGGCTGCAACAGTGGCCAAGCACACACCTCACCCAGAAAGGCCTGTGCAGAGCCTTCTGCAGAAGGGCCTGAGGTGGATTTGTTGCCTTTTCAGAGGTGGAACACTGAACATGAAGCCCAAATCAGCAGTTTACTGTTTTGAAGCTCTGCTTCCAAAATACCTGACAGGGTTGACATGTTGTGAAAAGCTATTTTTCCTTTAAATGCAAATAATTAGTCACATCAGAGCCATGGGGTTATGATCAGATGGTGAAATGGGTTAACCAAAGAGAAGACTTCAAAATGAGCTTTTTACTATTGCCAAAACAGGTGATACAATATTAAAGATGAGCTAAAGCTTTAAATTCCCAGCCTTGAGTGGAAAATGTTTTAAATTTCATGTCTGCAAATCACCTTCTGTTTTAACAATGTCCTACCTTAACCATTAATGCCCTTTCTAAACTGCATATATTCAAAAGGCAAAATAACTGAGCTAGGAAAAGAGCAACTAGATGGGAAAGCAAGCACTGCAAATACCACACGTAGCCTTTAAAATGAAAATAATCTAGGAAGAAGCTGCTTCCAAGAAAAACAAGGAATATGCAGAGTAACAGGTTAGTCTGTGTTTTGAACAGTGTGGGAGGAGGAAGTGGAGGGAAGATAGAGTATGTTATTTAAAACAAACACTGCACATACTTCCCCCACATACTGCTCCACAATGATAGGCAAAGGAGTACGGCACAAGCTCATTTCAGGTAAACTGGGGGACAAAAAACTCCCGAGCTCCTCTGAACTTTTAATTGGACTGTGCCTGGATGAAATACAGGTCTGCTATAAACCCCAAAGACAGGTTCCAGTGCAGAGTTTCCCAGAAGAGTCACAGCTGGGAGGCACCTCTGGTCCAACTCTTACTCAAAGCAGGGTTTCAAGTTTGAACTGGGGTGCTCGGAACCTTCTCCAGTTGACTTACTAAACTCTGCAAGGGCAGTAACTGTACAGTCTCTCTGGACCCCTGCTCCAATGCTGTTTTCACTCCTGTCAAGAACACTTTTCTCGCACCTACCTGGAGTTTCCACTGCTGTCTCCTGCCCTTTTCCTGGGCATCCCTAACATGCCTGGTATTGCCTTCTCCACAACCTTGTTAGGTAAACTAAGACAGCAAAGAGATCTCCTCCTCCTTTTTCTTCTTCCCTCTACGCCACATGCCCTAGCCCCTGACCAGCGTAGTGGACCTTTGCTATCTCTCTTGTACCAGGGAGACCTTAACTGGACCCAGCACTACAGATGTGTCTAACTGGAGCTGAGCAGAGTGGAAGGATGACTTCTGTTGACCTGCTGGTGATGCTTCTGCAGTTCAGCACAGCTAAATTTCATTTTAATACTATTAACCCAGCAGCAGCAGCAGGGCTGTAAAGGCAGGCAAGCATAGCAAGTCCATCTGATTTCAATGCACCCATAGTTTCAGAACTGATAAAGTAACTGAAGTTCCATCCTGAGCTGCCTGAGAAAATGAGATTTTAATCGTGTACGTTGTGACAATTTTGAGCAGCACAGCATTTACGCACTCTCGGAAATGCGAAGCCAATGCTGATTTAGTTCTCACAGCTCTTCAGCACGGCATCTGTGCCAAGGTCCAAGGAGTGTCTGAGAAGTCCTGTCACTCAGGAAATGCTGTTCAAGCTACAGACTTTGTTTTGAGTGGGACATAATCAATTAATTTACTGTTTTGCAATACACAGAGAAATACTTCTCTATTTGCAAAGTAGCAGAATGAAAAATTTCGCATGTGAAAAACTGCATAATACAGCAGAAATGCTAACCCAAGACATCCCTGAATTCCTCAAAAGATTTTGTTAAATATCATTAGAGTAAACCCTAAGAATGTAGTACATCACTGACCTCTGTTTAGTGCGCACTGAATGCATCTGCATTTGTCTCCCCATAAAAGAACTGATGTGAAAGTACATGGTAAGAAATGGTCTGTTAAGTAAAAAGCTGCAGAATGGGAGTAGTTATCAATTTAGACGTCAGTTTTAATCATCATACCTTTCCAAAAAAGCTGTCTCTCCTGCTTGAAAAACAAAAGGCTGTGAACACCCCAGCCCAGTACAGTTTCAGCAACCCTTTCTGGAGCTGCAGGGTCATGGGGATCTTCTGTTAGCTCAAAAATAGAGTGGCCCTGTTCCAAGCCTGTTCCTGTGACAGTGATGTGACCTTATCAAATGGATTTTGCTGACTACTGGAAGATGCCTTTATTTAATATTCAGTTGTACCTAGCTAGGACTAATCAGTGCTGTTTGCTTGGATAACTTGCTTGAAAAGTCACAAGATGGCTTTGCTCTGCAGTACACGTTGCTGTTATTCACGCAGCAGTGAGCCCTTCTCGCGTACTCAATCTCCAGCATATTGCCTACACAGTGTTTAATCCTATGTGGACTAGCAAAAAGAGTTTAAATGGATTTTATTTATTGTGAGCCTTGCAAAAGAGCAGTGCATAAAAAGCATACTTGAGCTTCAAGCAGAGAGGAACAAATGTCCTTGAATAGAAATGATGCTTGGAGTCTACTTGGAGTCTTTCAGAAACACTGATTCTCCTCCTTGCAGTTTCTTGAATGTCTTTTAGAGAAAGGAAAGAACTGGAAAGGATTCCACTTCAATTAAGCTGCAGAAGAACGTCTGACAAACGTAAAGAAAACCTCCCTTTGTGGGTTTCTATAGCTGTGTTGTTGTACTCAAATTCTCTATGCAATTACTGGTTCTGATTAAAACAACTTTTAAAAGAAATTTTTGATAAAGAAAACCAAGAAGGTGTCTGCTATTTACAGGTCACTGAAAACTATCAGTACTTTACAGGAGACGTAGAGCCAAATGTAGGTGTACACATCACTAATTCTGTACCTGCATTACCACAGAAGGTTTGACAACAATTTCTCACTGAGTTATGTCTTCTCTTCATAGAAGTAAAACTTCTTATGGTCTGACACTCCAGCACACCCAGTGGCAAGATGCTGTTCTTCTCTTTCCTCTGTAACTCTGTTCCTTTCCTGCAGTCACTAACCCATTGGTTAGAGCAGGTTTGGTTTGCAGACCGGCATTTGGAACATTTATTCCACAATGAAGTTTTACAATTGAAGTCTGTTCTGAATCTTGCTCATTTCTGTCCCTTAAAGGTCTGCTAGCCCACAGACTGCTGAAGGGCTAAAATTTATGTGTGATAAAAAGCAGGCAAGTGCTCTGCACTATGGAGGTCTGCGATGCCTTTCATATTCTGGCTGAGGAGTTCAAACACTCCTGTAGTGGTTGGAAACACATATCACTTACAGTACAGTAAAGATCTCTTTTCCTTCCTACAACAGGCCACAGAAATATCAATTAAAAAAACAGGTGAAATTCTCTGTGGACTATAGAGAAGCAAGTCACCTTTAGCTCCTGAGATGATGTCCTTTCTGTGCTCACCTCCACCCGACTCATGAGCATCTCCATCAGTTTTCAAACCCCAGTGCTGACATCCAACCAGTCTCAGTGAAACCACCCAGAAAAGTCCCACTAACGCAGATGCAGGACTTCTAAGCAAAGCTTTGAAGCCTGATTTGCCTCCTCAGCCTTGTGTAGGTGTTTGTAGCCCCACAGAGGTCATACCCTAACGGCCAGCATGTCAGAAACCCAGAACACATGGTGAGTGAAAGTGATAACAAACAATTAGCACATGCCTCATCTGCACTTACTTCACTACCGCCGGTAAAGAATGGGCCAAGCCCAGCGGTACCGTCTATCCTCCTGAAATAACATGAGCAATTTCTTACTTTTTCTTGATCTGGAGAAAAACTTGATGCCCCCAGGAGAGGTAGACGGGTTAGAACTGGGGGAGGACTCTTTGGAGGAGGACCTGAAGATCCCACTGAAGCTCATTCGGCGTGGGGAGCGTGGGGGAGACTCCTGGTAGGGGAAGGGGAACACTGTTTTGGGTGAGCCGGGGCTATGTTTGGATCTCACAGGGGCAGAAACAGGGCTGGAAGGTCGATTCTGGAGCCCTTTTGAGAAAAAGCCTTTTGAAGGGCTGCCGGTGGAGTAGCTGTCTTCCACCTGAGGAGGAGAGAAAAAGTGAGAAAAAAATTTTAAATAACTCAGTTCAGCTTGGGCCATCAGGATCTCTGAACCTGTCTCATGCAGTCAACTTCTATTTACTGAGGTGGGAGATTAGCCAGACCTCACCTGTCTGCACAGGCATGTCTGTCTTCACAGGCATGTGTCTGCCACCTCCCCGGGCTCTGTGCTGCCCCTTGCTCTTAAAGATGCCCAGCATTTCACCAAAAACTTCATCATGTGTCCATGCATTTCATTATCACACATAGAACGCAGGATTTTCTTTACTGCTTTTATTTGGAACACAACCCTCTGCCTTCCCCTGACAACTGAAATGACTGACATGGAATTTATTTAAGGCAATGAATGACCATCAGTAAGGAAATACAGTGCCCCAAAGTCTTCCTCATGAATTTAAGCACCCATCTACAGTTCTTACACCTCCATCACAAGGTGAGACATTGCACAGTGCACAAGTTCTCAAGTGCCTGACAAGTCTTTACAAAGCTGGCCATAGCTACAACTGTGGGACTGCAACTCTAGTCCCAAAATAGAGGAGCCATTTTAGAGTGGTGATGTTCCCGCTAATTACCACAGCCTCAGTGTTGGGTGTGACCTTTCTAGCACCTGTATCTCTTCTGGGACCCGTGCTGGTTTTCCAGCTAGGGTGAGTATCTGTGCACATCACAGCACTGCACTGTGTTGGCTCACCCAGCAAGGGGGCATAAAAATGCAGAAAAACAAACAAACCGAAAAAAGAAGTAGAGATTAAATACTCCCCACGTACAATTTACAGCAGCTGACCCCAAAATCTCTGGTGGATTTGCCTGTGACTGGGCTATACACAGAGTTTATTTCCTTCTGGATGAGCAAAGTACTTCTATACATGAGGAAGCTGGGGGCATTGCACATGAATCAAAACCTCTGTTCCTGGCAAAAGGCAGTGGTAGGGTTTGGGTCTCCAGGGGAATGCTTAAGCAATGGTCACAGTGTATGTGCCAACAAGCACAGCATGCCTCTGAGGTTGAAGCCCTTTGCATGCCTGCTCCTTTCATCCCAATTATGCAACACAAACCAGTAGGTATGGAGCAGACAACAACTTCTGACTGCAAAGATGCTACTTGATGTGTGCTGGTCTGGTTAGGTAAGGGCATTGTTGCCATTGGAGTAACTGTAGGGAAACCCAGAACCTTTTATTAGGATGACTTAGATGAAAGAAGAGATGAAATAAAGCCTTGTAAGTATATCTGCCCTTCTTTGAGTCACTGGAGGACTTTGTATACATGAGTCCAGCCAAAAAGGCAGCTGAGTTTAAAGCACATAGGCAATTAACTCCCTTTTTAAAAGGATGTTTAGTCACTGCTCCAAAATACTTGTAGAAATATGTATGAGCAGCATGATAGCCAAATAACTGCTCTCTCTGTAACACATCCTCCTCCTTCTCATATTCTTTCTGTCTTTTGCAGAAAGGACTCTGGATCGCATTTTGGACCAGCTCTTTGTGCTTGGGATGGGACAGAACTAGGATGGATCCCGCCCCATAGGAATTGCAGAAGGGCTTGCAGATAGCTTGGTCTCTCATTTGCAAATGTTTCTAGCCTAAAAGGCAAGTGGCAGTTGGTTTATGAGATGGACACAAATAGCATGGGTCACTAGAAGGGGTATGGAGATGTGCCAGCACAGCCCTGGACAGCTAATGAATTCTGCACTGTGCTCCTCTACACAGCACTGAGATGTCTTGCAGGCTGCATAACTGCTTTTTGTACCTGCACATGTATTTTTGACAGGGTGGACAAAAATATGACAAAAATATCACAAAAATATACTTGCACTGATGCAGAAGGAGTGAAGAAGAGGAGCTGCCCACAAGGGGAAATTTTTGGAAAGGATAAATCAGTTCTAACTGAAGCACTGAGTACCAAACACTCCGAGAGTATCCTTTACAGAAGGAAAAAAACAGTGTTTCAAGCTTAATGCAGGGGCCTGATGCTCAGGTGTGCCTCCCACCTCTGCCATGGCTTCTGCATGCACCCTTGAAAACTGATTTCATATTAGACATCTATTCTGCTGCAAGGACCATATCTCCTTTATTCCCACTCTAAGTCCTCTGGCACACAGACTGCCTCCATTTATCAAGAATAATAGAGCACAATCTCTCTACTGAGACCTGAAATAATAAGCACACTGTAAGTAAATTAATAAACAAATTGCACTTCAGTCATGGGTAAAACAGTCCCAAAGTGATAGCTTTTTCATAAAAGCTCATTAACTTTACTAAAATATCAACTGTAAATCATCTGAGACTACTTCTGCATTGTTCTCTTCACAACTACATACTCCAGGAAACAACCAAGTAGCAAAACAGCATCTCCTTTTGCATTGCAATTTAAAATAGGTCTGCTGCCAAATCTTCTGTCTGAAAGTGAGGAGTGAGAATATTTTCAAGTTCATTTTAATCATAATACAAATCTGCCATTACTCCTGCAATTTAGGACCATTTCCAGGAGGGCAATTTCATTATAATTTTTCCTGAAGTGACAAGCCATGACATTTCCAAATCCATGAGAGGGACCTCATTCTGGTGCCACCCTTGCTGTTTCCTGTTCTCTTTTCTGCAGGCTTGTTTGCATATAATGACAAAGTGATAGGAGACACTTTTAAAAGACTGTGGTGCCCTCACACACTAAAGCAATTCTAGAAATGCAAAATGTCAAGCAACAATTTGTCCAAATAGTCAGTTGTCCCTTGTGCTTGCAAGCCAGACTTGAAAGCAAATCACTCACAAATTCCTAGCAGAAGCAGTGGGATGTTTTTATTTATTGCAGTCACAACTGGTTACTTTCTCTCCATCATGCCAGGCAGATGAAGCAGCTGATTGTCGGAGCACCAGGGGCGTGCTGCTTAATAGACATGTGCATGCTACTAAGTTAAAGGGAAACTACCACACAGAATTCTTCCCCAGTCATTCCACACATTAGTCAGACAGGGGCTACACCCACCAGAGGGGATAAGTACCTGTGATCCTGCTTTGGGAATTGCTTTCTTAAAATATTATTTGAGACTAATGGATTGCATGTTTTCAAAGATGATTAGTTGCTTCTGTGAGTAAAGTCAGCAGCAACAACAGCATAGTGTATACAAAAGTCACAAGGCAAAGTTCATTTTCATACTTCAGCTGGGAATGTGGAAGAATCTCTGCTGTGGAATAAACCACCCCATCAGTTTGATGACTCTGGGACTTGTGCTAGCAGCAAGTTACACAGCTAGATGGATCATCAGCCTGTTCTTTGGGCTTTTTGGACTCATTTCCTTAAGCTATGCCAGGCAGGTGGGCAGAAACTCCCACACATGCTTTGGAACTGTTCCCATAGCTGAGCTGCAGCAGGGGGAAAAACAGGCATTGCACCCTGTTTTCTCAAATGAATAACCCTTGTACATCAGTTTGTGTTGGGCCAGGACAAGCAGTAAAATGAGAATGAACAGAAAAATGAAGCACACCTAATACATGCACATGGTGAGATGGCTCTTTTGACCCTGACTGAATAATTGCCTGTTTGGAGACAAGGAATCCAAACACACAATGCAAGCAGAATATAAATCAAGGCACAAACAAGGTCCAAGCAAACATGCTGATATTCTCCTCTAAGAAGGAAGACTATTCACTTAATTTAAAAAAAGAAAAAAACCTAAATCAACCAACCAACAACAAAACGTTTCCTGTGTTGACTTTGTGCAGTGCACATACAGATCTTTGAGCTCTGTGCCTAACCTCAGACCCCTTAAACCTCAAAAGTGGTTATGCTGGAGAGAAAACTTAGATCGTGACTGTACGTCTGCAGAGCACAGCGCAGCAGGAATAGGGCTAAGTGCCAGTATCAGTTGCAACTCTACCCTCTGTCTACAGCAGTGTGCTCCCTGGTGAGGTTAAGCAGCCAAGCACAGTCCCATGCTACATCAGATGTCGTATTTCTAGTGACTGACTCTGCTTTTTCAAGGCTAAACTGATTCTCTTACATAGCACTGTAAGCATCCTAAAATGCTGCAAGACACTGTCAGTTTTCATGCTTCAGAGCACAAGGGATCCTCAGTTGGTGACCAGGAAGAGACTTTGCTCTGTTGCATACATCAAATGATTTCAGGCAAGTTTCTAAAATACATCCAGAAGTGGCCACTGTTGAAAATAAAGCAATGAAATGAGACATGTTTTACAGTCTCTGCATCTAGCAGACTGAATGTTCAATTTAGTGGATGAAAAGTAAAGGGCACAGTGTAGCACTTGCCCCACATTGAGCAGTTCTAGAAGATTTCAACAGAAGAAACAGCATCCTGAAAGCTGCCTCTATCGTTTCACCTGGATGAGGGAACCTTTCTCTCTTCCTAATCTCTTCTTCCTTTCTTTTATCTACATGTATTAATGGCTTACCCTGTGATGGATTAGTAGACTCACGCCTTTGTTTTCAACATATGAACTCCTACATGACAAATTCCCAACATAAACTTCTACCACTCAGTCCCAGACTACCCCATCAGAGTGAATGAATCATTTGGACAGAGGCTTAAAAGCATTGAGCAGTTGTTTGTTTGGCTGCCTTGCTCACTCAGCATCTGATGGGGCTCTGATACATTCTGTAAGCATTCCCCAGGTGCCGTCTGGGCTCAGTGAGGGATCAATCCAGGGACACTCCTAGGCTACATGTAGCCATGCCACTCCACTGGGTGAAAGTTTGGCTCTGTAACAGGACTGTGCCCAAGGCCTTCATCTCCAGGCCAAGAGAACACTCTCTGACCTCCTATTTATTGCTCCTGTTGACATACCCCAAGTAAACAACCTCATAACTTCTGTTGTTCAGAATTATTCATCCTGAAGGTCATCCAGGTCTTCCCTATGATGAAAATACCACCTCTTTGGATCATCAACAAGTTTGGCTCATCTCAGCCTCATCAGGGAAGACCAGTCCCAAGACTGATCTTGAGGAAATCCCACCAGTTCTGTCCCCTCCACCCAACATTCATCCTTTCAATACAAGCCTGACATCTCTCCCTTCATCTGTTTTCTACCTGTCTCATAATTCTTCATCCTACTTGAGAAGAAAGATTAAAGTGCACTATACTGAACAATTACCATATGATAATTCCCAAAGCTAATGTGCTAAGAGACCAAAATTACTCATACTTCACCACTTATTAGTCTCTTGTCATCACCACACCATTCAGCTCAGTCCTGCCCCTTCTCATTCATAGGCAGAAATTCTCCCAGTGTTGGCAATCTTTTTCTCAAGCTTTCTATTGAAAATCTGATCCCTTAGTTTCACCAAATAAAGTCCTCTCTAGGAAGCCATTTCTGCTCCCAGCCTCAAATTTATGGACTGGTTAACTGCAGCAAAGAGAAATGCCCTAAAGTGATGTGCCCAGAAAGATGAATGAGGTCTGAGAAGACCCTGATCACACATAGACAAGAGGTTGTGCAGGAGTACAGGAAACACAGCCACTGCCCATGTCTCTGTCACAGCCCCTCTTTGCAGCCATCTCCTCTCCTTCCCTGCCAGGGCACTCCAGCAACAGGTCCTTTCTTGGCCACACAGTCTTCTTAGAAGATGTTCTCCCTGAAAAACCTCTGGGTCTGGTTCAGTTTCTGGTGAATTGAGATTCATTTTTCAGAACAGACTGGAAAAATAATCTGTCTGAAATACAAACGAGCTCAAGCTAAAGAGTCTATTGTGCTGGTTTGAGCTAATTGGAATATTTTTTTAGTAGAGAAAAATTGTACTAAAGGCTGTGAAGGAAAACAGTGGTGATGTCTACTTCACTCAGAGGCTTGCTGCGATATTTAGGTGTAAGAAAACCAAAACAAGAAGATAAGAGAGTCTCTCGAGCTGGCAGTCTGGGTCACAGGACTTGCTTGCTGCTTGGGTCTTGGGCTAGCAGCTCCTCGGGCACAGTTTCTTGGGCTCTCTAGCAGCTCTGGCTTCTCCTCTCTGCTGAATAACTTCACTAACCACTTTTCTTCTAATCCCCTTCGGTTGATTCTCCAAAAACTTGGGGTAAGGTGTAGGGGTGGGGAGAAGGTGGAAGGGTGGTTGGGAGCCCCTCCTGGGGTCTCTGATTTCTGGGAGGGGAGTTGTGTGTCTGTATTACCTTAAACTTGTATATTTCTGTAAATATTCCTGTATATACTGTATATATTTGCTTGTATATTGTGCTGAGCTGTAAACAGAGCTTCATCTCTTAACTTCCAGCTGGCTGAGAGTCTAGCCTGGGTCATTTTAAAGCATGGGGGGGCAGGGAACTCCCAAACTGTCACAGTCTTTAAAAATGTTTCTGAATTTATGTGAAAGATATTGAATGCCCCTGCGTCCTGCTCCTTTTTTAGAGAATCATAGAACTGTTTTGATTGGAAGAGGCCTTTAAGTTCATCAAGTCCAACTGTTAACTCCAACATTTTTCTCCACCTCTGAGTATTTAGGGGGTTTATGGAACACTTAAGTTCTTTTTTCTTTTACAACAGTGAGCTACTTGACCTTTATTTTGTCTCTTCACTGAAAAAAAATTTTTTGAAAGGCACCTAACAGAAAAGGAATCACCTCCCACTAGCTTTGAAAGGGACAGTAAATACAATTAGAGAGGATACACCGATAGATGTCTGCACTTGTTTCCTGCCCTTCCACTGATTCTCAATAAAAAAGCCCTTTGATAAAGTTAATTGGATGATTCTCTCTTTCTCCTGAAATAAAAGAGCTCACAGAAATACAAGAGCTGACTTCATTAGACTGAAAGGTAATGAAAGACTTAACTCTCACAGGCACTCTCTCTCACATTCATCACCACTAGTTCCCTTGGTTCTGCATGAGCAGTAACAATGGAGATGATGAATTTTACAGCATCAGAGATGTCACTTCCCAAAACTAAAGCACAATGACACTTTCCCAAATTAAAATACAATGGGATATGGCTGGCTGGCTGCTCTGGCAGGCTCTGAGAGTCCTGCATGGCTGCACAGACCACTGGGGTAAGGCTTCCAGCAGTGACCAGGGCTGTTCAAGAGAAGAAACAGGCTTGAGGAAAGGTGAAAGGCTCTTTCTTGGCTTACTTACTTGTCCTTAACTGCATTTATTTTAAAGCAATGGATGGGAATGAGGCATGCATGTAGCAGTTGTCCTACATGAGCTTGCCCTGAAGCTCATTCCACCCTCTGCAGGTACCACATGCCAAGGCTGTGGCACCACCCAGGATACACATCCCTATCCTATGGATAATTAAGACTGGGAAAAGGATAAATCAAAAGGAGGTGCATCATTGAGTGGAGAGAGGGCTAAAAATGGCATACTTTTTGCTTCTCCTCCCTATTCCAAGAGTTGCACGTGCAGTCCCCATGAGTCACTGGGCAAAACAGAAACAATGATGGGATCAGAAGCACTACAAAGCACTCCAGGACGTCCTTCAATACTGCAGTCACTTCTCACATATTTTCTGATCCTAGTTCACCAACACTTTTTGCCATTACTAATAGCAGAACATAGGTAGCCAGTGCCAAATACAGTTGTAACAAACCCTCTACTTTTCACCCTGTTCCTTTCCTTGTACATCCAAACCACGAACTAATCCATCCTTTAACCACCATGTCACATCCAAAATCCATGTACAGATGATTACCTACAGCTGTTCTCAAAATCTAATCAAAGCTTTGTGAAAGATTTCAAAAAAAATAAAGCCTGCATTATTTGCTTCTGAGTGTAACGATTTGGCAAACTTGAGATGGGCTGTTTGTTGCAAAACAAGTTTTAAGTGATTCAGGTCATTCTGCATTGGAGAATTTCCTGCTTAGAATTTACCACTGTCTTCCCCCTCATTTTTGTATGAGCTACAGATTGTATCAGTAATGAGTCTGTATTTCTTTCAAGTCATTGTAAAGTATGATATAGTAGAGCAACAGAATGTTTTGTCTGCCTAGAAACAAAACACTGATGAGGTTTTTATCCATTTAGTAGACTCCATGTTTATCCAGTATCATTCCAGCTTCTTAAATCAAAATGTCTTGTGCTACTTTTTTTATATACATGACACAGAAAGTATGACATTTGCCAACCAAATTTATAATTCATTTACACCCCTACATTCATTCAATAAGAAGTGTTTACTATTAATTCCAATCCTAATGAGTCTATTGTAATGGCATCATTAATTATTCAACACCAGATATTTCACTGTTTTCCCCAGGACTAACGTTAGACTGACAAACCTGTAAATTATCCTAATTGCAAGCATTGTAAATATTAGCACAGTAATTGCCTTTTTTGCAGTCTTTTGAAACTTCATCTCCGCTGCAAGATTTATTCAAAATCGGCATTAGTCAGAGAAAGCTCTGCCAAGTCATCCAGGGGTATTTTATCAGTTGCTTGAATTTAATTTAAAATGTCTGGTTTGAACATCTTCTGAATTAAACACACTCAAGTCATTCCACCAAAGATGAACATCTCACCAGCTTTCTTCCCATGTAGAGAAAAGAATTTTTCATGTACACTTCTTTTCTAAGCTTTCTTCTATATTTGCTAATGACAATTCTATTATTTCCATAAATGAACAGATCGATATTATCCTTCACACCTTTTCTTCTTCTTTCTCCTCTATCTATTATTTTCTAGCTGTCTCCCTATGGTAAATTTTCTTCTTGCATCATTTCCTTCTCTCTGATCATTCACAGTCCTGGGCTTTCAGGTGAAAGCAACAGCCATCCATTTCCTACAATCTAGAATATCCACACTGTATTATTGGCATGTTTTAGATAAAAGCTCTATAAACATCCAAGCTTTTAAGACCTCTAAAACTGACAGAATCACCTGAGTGCAGAGGGGCAGCCATCCCTGATTGCTGCCCTGCCACACCATGCCCAAATGGTTTTCTGAACGATGCTCTGTATCACTCATCATTTCCCAGGCCTCTAAACTGACCCTCTCCCACTGTCTTTGCCCATTCTGAGGAAATCCAGTCAATTCAATCACTTCTCAGCTTCCAGTTATCCTTGCCTATACTGCTCTATTTATTGACCCTCTAAAGAAGGTTCAAGCCATGCCTGAAGCCACGAGCTTTGAGCATGGGGCAATCAGCAGTAACAGTTGTTCTAGACAAAGTTACCATCAGAGGGTACTTTTTCAGAAAGGCACAAGAGTTACCTTTCTCCATCACACCACATCAAAAACTTCTACACCAGTCTTCACACTTTCATATCCTCCATCTTCAACAGAGGAAAGTGAAAACTACCCCTATCCTCTTCCTTCCATCAGTCATAATGGAAAGAGATGAAAACATAATTTACAATATCAGTCATGTTAATGAGAAGCGATTAAGGCTATGCCTGGGGAAATGTGCGTTACATTCCCACCACCACCAAAAAATTCCTATGTGAAGCTGAACAAATAATTTTGCACTTGAGTTTCCCAGCTGTGGATTCCCAGCAATGGGAATTATTGTCACAGGATAAAGATTGAGAGACACTTGGATGGTCAAGTGCTAAGGATCTCTGTGAAAAATATTCATTCAGTTTCTAAAAGCCTTTAACAAAGAACAGGAGAATTAAATTAATGGTAGATTGGAAGGACAGGTTGTGAACTAATCTTCTCTACCTTGATCTACAGCCTGGGTGACAAAAGAGTTAAGTGCAGGAAGAGAGAAATCCCTGATGAATTTCCTGTCTCCAATGTGACAGGTGAATGGGTAAGTCACATTAGTGATGAAATACTGACTTTTAAGGTAAGAAAATTGCACATCATACGTTGATTTCAAACTAGAACAAAGGAAAAATATCTCCCATAAAAGTGAAGAGTAACCTGGTGTCCCAGGTTGGGAATTATGGGGTTAAGAAAGTCCTCTTGGGACTTGAAGATTGTTATTCAATCCCACAATTCTGCTATCTCTTCATAAGCTCACAGCAAGGCCAGTTCGTGCTCTCCTCCCCCTCCAGCCTTCTGCCGGGCAGGAGCTACATTATCGGACAAACACGTAAGGATAGGCCTGGTTGGGGCCTGCAGAGGCTGTGCTTAGGCCTCTTGGATGGCAGAGGTATGGGGGGGAGGATTGGAGCACTGGGGATGATAGATTTAGTTTTGGGATGGGGGAAAATTCAAGGGGGCTCGCTTATGTATTCTGTATCTACCTTGTAATTTCTATCTGCAAATTCTCTCCAAATACAATTCTGTGTTTTTTCCTCCAATTCGTTTGAGAACTTTATTCTGTCGGTTTTTTTTTTTCTTTAAACCCACGACACCTGGGGACTCCTTTATGTAGCACCAGTAGGGACTGCCAAACTTTGAGTCAGAATTAAATAAACACTGTAGTGTGCCATCACTCACCATTCACTAGCAGCAAAGATCTCATCCTTCACATAGAGGAAATGTTAGATAGGATGAGATGTGTGGCAATGGATTTTATCAGTTGATCTGTTTCTTATCAGAAGTTGGGCACTGCCAGCTCAAGCTCATTTCTTACCAGTTTGTTGCATGTGCTGAATGGAGCTCCAAGTATAAAGTTAGAAAGAACTCGGGGTCTTACAGCAAAAACATGATTTCAGATGTTAAACCCCAGTTGCTTGGTTATTCCAAAGTTAATTGAACTTCCATAAGCAGAGCTTGAGCCAAGATTAGGGAAAAGAACAGCATTTACTGAAGCTGCAAAAAGAGACAACTACTGAAATGTTCTTCCAGTTCTTCCCAGGCAAGAGCTCATCAAGAGAGTCCCAAGACCAGTAAGAGGAAAAGAGTAGATTCATAATTGGTGAATTCATTAAACAATACCCATTATATATACATTATATAAATGAACAAGTTTACTTTTGGTGTATTTCTTCGTGAGTGAGATTCATGCAGTTTTCTCACCTTTCTTTTGGAAAAGGAGGTGGTAAATGGAAAAAACTAAGTTTAGCTAGAAACCCTTGTCTACTTCCAGTGTGACAACCCGTCCAGAAACATTGCATTGTTCACTAGATTCAAACCCTCTGAACAAGCACCTTTTGGTAACACTGAATATTTTAGCTTCCCTGGCATCTACGAGCGCTCCTCTTGCATCAGTCATTCCTACATCAGTCTTAAAAGGCCCAATGCAGAAAAGAGCAAGGCCAATGTTATAAACATATTCAATTACTGATGGATTGCAGAAAGTTTTTAAACAACTGTCCTTTGCTGTGAGGTGCAAAGCAATACAAACTTGTGCTGTCAACAGAGGTAAGTTATTATTGTTCTAGATGCAGATTAGCTTCACTAAGGAGATATTTATTGCTTCACCTGCCTTGAACTATAACTGCAGACTCTTTGACAAATGGCTTGTAGCAGGTTTAATCTCCATGGAGGTCCATAGCCTTGTAAATACAGTGACAAGTCACATCGGTCCACTGTGCAGCTATAGCTCAGCTTTTGGAGTTATCTACTGCTTGGAGGAGTACCTCTTTTCACCAAGCCCTTAATGCAGCTGGTAGGAGGCTTGCATTTAAGCAGACCAACTTGTACTTCGATGCCTTGTGAAAGTGATCAGACCAGGACCTGCAGATAACAGATCCCACTCAGGATTCGTGTTACTTTGAAGACTGTGTAGGAGCTGTGTAATCATGCCTAACGTCATCCATTGAATACGCTTGTCTGATCACTTCAAAGAAAGCAAACTTCATGAATATCTGGGTGTAACTTAATAGCAAGCTGTGCTGGTTTGAGCT
>VWYK01113240.1:0-18657 GCA_013399775.1 Semnornis frantzii | reverse complement strand
TTTTGCTGTGCTTGTTCTGCAAATAGGTTAAAACTGTGCAGTGTATTATCTCACTTTCCTCATTAAAACTCCTTATCTCAACCTGGAGGCTTTCCCCCTCACTTCTATGTTAACCCATTACACACTGCTTGGGTTCCAGCTTGCAGAAAGCCTGTTTTTGGTTAAAGCAAACAGACAGACCTGCTCAGCCAGCAGGTTCTCTCTGCCCTGTCAGTTTCAAAGCACTAACGAAACCATCCTCCTTTCTAAGCTAGCACAACAGCTTGTCCACAGCACTTGAGGTTTTAATTTCATTAAAGATAATTTGAAACTAATGAAAGCATTTTAATCATCCATGCTGCACTTTGGATTGTCACTACTGATACTTTATTCTCTGTTGGTGAGCAATGCTGTGCAGCCTGAACTCCTAACTCCAGCAAGTAAGGCAATAGACATTCTTCTAGAATCATGGAATTGTTTTGGTTGGAAAAGACCTCCAAGCCCTTTAGGCCTCCAACCTGAGGCCGCCGAACCCTTTAGGCCTCGTTCCAGAAGGTCATGTCCACACATTTCTCCAACACCTCTTGGTGACTGCTTATCTATTGATTTAACACAATTAATCCAATTCTTTGCAACTTGATTAAAGCACAGGAGATTTGTGGACATGCTTTGTTTTCTGATAGGGTGGTGTTAAAATCTGTGACTGAAACAGCATCAGAAACATTTTTTTTTTCCTGGTGGTTTGCTTTTGATGTGTGTGTGGGTTGTGGTTGGTTGGTTTCTGTTTTGTCTATTTGTTTGGTTTGGGTTTTTTTTTTTTTAGACTCTTTATCTTTAATCTCTTAGAAAGAATTTCTTAACTCCAGGTGAAAGTTCTTAACTCTCTGCCAGCATGGCTGCCTGCACACAATTAAATCTTCCTTAGCTCATATACTTCAATGCTTTTAGAGGTTAGATACAAAAAGATCTTCTGTCATTCTCTTCTAAACTGATTGCATTTCCTCTCTGATAACACAGAATTTGTCCATTTTTTTTTCCCCTTTTTTTTCCTCTCTCTCCCAAATCCCTATTTGCTTTCATTCTTTCTGGCAGCTTTCCTGGAACAGTTAGGCTGTGGTGCCTACAGTAAAGTAATTTCTTCGATAGGTTAAATCACAGCCCTTCACTGCCCCCTCCCACTACTTTTATTACAATCCCAGTACACTTTACTGTTAAAGCTTTGCTATGTTCTAATGGCCACAAAGGGCTTGTCTGAAGCCAGCCTTGCCATGGCCTCCAGGAACCACACATTTGCTGCATGCTTTTCCTATCTTCTAGCAGATGAGCTCCATACTGGTAGACAGCACCACTGAATCACAGGGGTTGGAAAGGACCTTTGGAGGTCCTCTAGTCCAACAACCCTGCCAGACCAGAGTCCCCTGGATCAGGTTGCACAGGAATGTGTCCAGGCAGGTATTGAAAAGCTCCAGAAACAGAGACAACCCCTCTGGACATCCTGATCCAGGGCTCTGGCACTCTCCCAGGTATAGTTTTTCCTATGTTTAAAGTGGAACCTCCTGTGCTCTAGTTTGTGCCTGTTGTCCATTGTCTTATCACAGGGCACCACTGAGAAGAGTTTGGTCCCACACTAAGGGACTTCCATCTTTTGGCTATTGATAGGCATTGAGAATATCCTCTCTCTCTGCTATTCTCCATGCTAGACAGCCCCAGCTCTCTCAGCCTCTCCTTGTCAGAGTGATGCTCCAGTCACCTCAGCATCTTTGTGGCCTTAAGTTGGACTCTCTCCAGTAGTTCCCTGTCTCTCTTGAACTGGGCAGCCCAGAACTGGACAAGTGAGGCCTTGCCAGGGTAGAGAAGAGGAAGACAACTTCTCTTGACCTGCTGGCCATAATCTTCTTAACACACCAGAGACACCTACATTTCTTTTCTTTGTATACCAAACTGTTAAGAGTCTTATTGAGGTTTCACCTCGGGCTCCTTTAAGATGTCTTCTGCATATTTACATACCCTGAAAGGATTTCTTTTCCATCCTCTTGCTTTGTCTCCCCTTGAAACCATTCAATCACATCTTTCACATCACCCTGCAGCTAAAGCTTCACCGAGGAGGCACATGTTGGATGAGGCTCACATCCTGCTAGCTTTGGAGTCTGACTCCTTTCAGCTTCATTTGTTGCTTCCTTCCCAATTTGATAATTAAGAGAAAATCAGGCAATCCCTACTTATGCTGCTATGGCTTGCCAAGTCTGTGCCACTCTCTGCTCCCATTTGAATGCTTCTTCCAGCCTGAAAAATCCTACATTACCTGCTGATGACTGCAAATATAGTAGTGAGAAAAGCTCTGTGCTGGCTGAAGAGGTCTGACACCGAGGTGACACTGCCTCTTGAAAAGATAGGGTGAGCTGGCTGCTGCTGCTAGGGAGCTTGAGGCCAAGTGGAAAGTGGCTGTGAATGAAATTTATATCCCAGTCTTTCTATCATTTATTTGTGTTAATGCCAGCAATTTTTTCTTTATTTCTCTTCCCCACTTCCACTTCTGAGATTTGAATTACTCTGTAAAGAAATATATGCCCAATGCACAAAGCTCCAGGACCTACCAGCCCTCCACTGTACTCAGCTCTGTAACCCTCACCCTTTGCATCCTTTGGGAGAAAATGTCTCAGGCAAATCTTTGTGCACTGCTGTGAAGTCTGCAGAACTGAATCTGGAAATCACAGGAGGTACATTATCTGAGTTTCAAAGCAATGCTGCTTTGTTATCAACCTTCTATCAAGAACTGATAGGGCAGTTCAGCTTTGTGAAACCAAAAATGAACTTCCATCATTCTGTAGCTGAAAAGGAAAGCTCAAACCCAGGGTTTCTGAAGGCTAAAATCCTACAAGACAAGAAGATAGACTCCACAGGTTGTCTATCAAAAAGAAAGAGAAGCACCCTCCCACCTCCTAGGGATCCAGTTTCAGTGTTTGAAACCCTTTCCATCAAGAAGTTTCTTCCAGTTTCAGCCCAAACCTCTCCATTTCCTCTGCTCTTATCACTTGTTATTAGTGAGAACAGTCCAACACAGCCCCAGCTCTCTCAGCCTCTCCTTATCAGAGAGGTTCCCCAGTCCCCTCAGCATCTTTGCTACCCTCAGTTGGACTCTCTGCACTGTTTCCCTGTTTCTCTTGAACTGGGGAACACAGAACTGTGGTCAGATAGCCATAGCTGAATTGTGTGTGCTGGTTTTTCTTTTGGGGACTTTTTGATTCAGGGTAAATCTCAATGGCACCACAAAGGTGTCAGGCTCAGTGGATGCCTTTTCTGGGTTGCAGCTGAAGTTACTAACCAGTACCATGCTCTGTGGAATGGATATGACCAGCCTTGGGATGCTCTTAGGTCCCACCTGCAAGGAACAGTAGAGAAGGGAATGCCTTCTACAGAGCCCTTACTCCTGTCAATTTGTTCTTCAGCTACTTGGTCCACCTCTCCTGCCTTCCCCCCTGCAGCAGAGCCTCTTTCTCTCTTATCTCTCTCAAAAACATTTGAACAAAAGGAGAAGAGATAATTTACCTTGTATTGCCTTCTCAGGCTGCAAATGGACTTACTGTCTCTATTTCACCAGGTACTTTCGAGTCATGACCTGCCAATTCTCAAAGCTACTAAGGATTTCTCTGTCATCCCCCTTAGAATTACTATAAGGGCAGAGCTCTTCATTCCCCTAGGAAAAAAATTACTGGAGAGTTTTTCCTGAGAACTCGGCAGATGGAATAAAGTCATTTGCTGGCTGGCTGAACATCAGCCAGCAGTGTGCTCAGGTGGCCAAGAAGGCCAACAGGATCCTGCCTTGTCACAGGAATAGTGTGGCCAGCAGGTCTGGGATGTGAACATCCTCCCACACTTGGCACTCGTGAGGCCACAGCTTGAATGCTGTGTTCAGCTTTGGGCCCCTCACTACAAGCAGCACATTGAGTTGCTGGAGTGAGCCAAAGACAAGCAACCAAGCTGGTGAAGGGTCTTGAACTAAAGTTCTGTGAGGAAAGGGCTGAGAGAATTGGGCCTGGTTAGGCCTCAGAAGAGGAGGCTGAGGGGATACCTCATCACNCTGGGATGTGAACATCCTCCCACACTTGGCACTCGTGAGGCCACAGCTTGAATGCTGTGTTCAGCTTTGGGCCCCTCACTACAAGCAGCACATTGAGTTGCTGGAGTGAGCCAAAGACAAGCAACCAAGCTGGTGAAGGGTCTTGAACTAAAGTTCTGTGAGGAAAGGGCTGAGAGAATTGGGCCTGGTTAGGCCTCAGAAGAGGAGGCTGAGGGGATACCTCATCACCCTCTACAACCACCTCACAGGTGGTTAGAGGGAGGTGGCCGTGGGTCTATTCTCACATGTAACAAGTGGTTCAGCAAGAGGAAATGGCCTCAAGTTGTGTCAGGGGAGGTTCAGGTTGGATATCAGGAACAATTTCTTCCCAGAAGTGGCTCAAAGGCATTGGAACAGGCTGCCCAGGGAGGTGGTGGAATCGTCATCCCTGGAGGTATTTAAAAGATAGGTGGATGTAGTTTAGTGATAGTAACTTAATAGTAGTGGTGGGATTTGAGCTCTAGGTGAGTGGTTGGACTTGACAATCTCAAAGGTCTCTCTCAACCTCAACAGTTCTACAATTCTGTGATTCTATGGTTCTTTGATTCTGTGGTTCTCTGATCTCCTTGCTGATATTTCCCAACTGATTCCTTCTGCAGATTTGCCTTGTGAGCTTGCCACCTCACATCAGCAACACACCAATCCCACACTGCCAAGCAGGACCTGATCCTGCTGAGCTCCTCAAAATCCTCCTCCGAGGACACAGCAAGTTCCTGACTTTCCAGTCCATGCTTTCCCTTGCTTGTAATGAAAAGATGCTAGATGCAAGCAAACAATGTCTTTGAGCTTCATTTACAGGTTTAACTGCACGGCTCAAGCAGTTCTTTGATCTTCACTCACAGATCTAATATGCTGCTGTTGCTGCTGCAGGTTTTCACTGATACAATGGAATGATGCATGACTCAAAAGCAAGAATACACTATAAAACCCTAAAAAAGCCTGCTAGATATTCTCTCAAGCCAAGGAAAGTGACCTTGGTCAGTGTCCTGACCAAGGGGGAATGATCTCCATACAGGTAAGATCAGCATTTAAGAGGTGACTCCCAGCTCCTAACCTGAAGCTTAGGAGGTTTATGTCTTGATTTACATGAGTGTGGGCAAGACTACTCCTGAGTAGACTATATTGTCCCTCTCCAGCTCTAGACCACTCAACACAAGAAGGACATGGACCTGTCGGAGAGAGCCACAAAGATGATTATAGGCTTGGAGAACCTTTCCTAAGAAGGAATCTGGGAGAGCTGGGTATTTTCAGCTTGGAGAGGAGAAGGCTCTGGGGAGACCCATCAGAAAGCTGTGGAGAGACTGTTTAGAAGCAATTGTAGTGATAGGACCAGAAGCAATGGCTTAAAACTAGAGCAGGGTAGATTTAGGTTGGGCATTAGGAAGAAGTTCTTACTGTGAGAGTGGTGGAACACTTGAACAGGTTACTCAGGGAACTGGTGGAGGCCACATCCCTGGAGACATTCATGATCTTCCTGCTCTAGTTGGGATTTTCTCTGCTCACTGCATGGGGGCTGGACAAGATGACCTTTGAGGGTCCCTTCCAACCTGATGCATTCTGTGATGCTGTGACTCTATGGTACACAAGGTTATTGGATGAAACCAACACTGAAACCCTCCAGCTTCTCTGTCTCTTACTTTCTCAGGGAACTGAGTAGTGATTTGGATTGAGACTCAGGTCATATTTCTTGAAGGATTTCAAAGCCCTTCTCAGGTTCGCTGAACAATGTAGCACTGCTCTCTTTGGTCTATGGCTTATGGACAACTCCAGCCCAAGCTATCTACACAGCTCCTCAGAGGCTGTCTCTGCACAGACAGGACCTCAGGGTGATCCAAAGCTGAGTCACTTTTACAACCACTCACAAATCACCTGCATGCACCAAACATCACCAAAACTTGTTTAGGAACAGGCAATCCATACCTTCATTCTTGCAGGTTATCTCAGACCACAGATGGGGACCACCTCTCCACCAAAGCAGTGCAGATCCAAAGGCTCCTTCAAGGACAAATGGGAAGGTTCTTGAAAAGCCTTTGGCGTTGGCTTCTGAGAAGCTGCTTTAGAGAAAGGGGAGTTGGAGCCATTCAGGCTGAGCGCTCTCCTAAGCTTAATGCTTTGGAGTATTTCCTGCACCACCTTTGGAGAACAATTTCCCCAGTTCTACAGCTTCCTTGGAGAACATTTTTTGAACACGAGACAACTGACTCCTTGCGGTTGGCCCACGTGGATACTGTGTGCATGAAAATGCAGCTGTTATAGAATGGCTTAGGTTGGAAGTGACCTCAAAGCTCATCCAGTTCCAACTCCCTGCTATAGGCAGGGACACCTCCCACTAGAACAGGTCACTCAAGGCCTCATCCAGCCTGGTCTTGAACACCTCAAGGGAGGTTGTGGAGCACAGAATCACCCAATGTGATCAAAGATCACATTGGATGATTCTGTGCTCCACACCCTCCCTGGGCAACCTGGGCCAGTGTCTCACCACCCTCACTGTAAAGAACTTCCTCCTAACATTCAGTTTAAATCTCCCCTCTGTCAGTTTAACCCCAGTACTCCTTATCCTGTCATTACAAAACCTTGTCAATAGTCCCTCCCCAGCCTTTCTGTAGCCCCCTTAGAAACTGGAAGGCCACTCCAAGGTCTCCTGGAAGCCTTCTCTTTTCCAGGCTGACAAACCAGACAAGGTCTGCTTCTCCAGGTAAGGCCTATCCCATTGTCCCCAGCTCAGTCATAAACTAAAGCATTGCTTTATCTTTTATATATATATATATATATAGAGAGATTATCTATATTATGCTAAAGGGATCTGCAGCATTGTACCAGCACTGTACCCGTTTTACCTGGAAGCTCAGGGGTGTGTAAGGAAGCATAGTGGGACTCTAAAATAATCATGAGGTTACTTTTGTTTCTTGACACAGATGCAGATGGTGTCACCCACGTTCATGGCATGTCTCCTCCTCATTCTGGGAAGCACAGCAAACACATTAATTGAATTTCAGTGCACCACTGGCATGTATTAAACTCATCTGATCGTTACTCTTTCTCATCAAGACTGTCTCTAAAGTCATGGTACGACAGAGCCGATTCAACTTTTGTTAACCAAATAATGTGTTTCCAGACAAGCAGGCGTGGTAAGGAGGTTCCTTGGAATCCAGAATCATGGAACTGTTTTGGTTGGAAAAGACCTCTAAAGATCATCAAATCCAGCTGATGACCTAACACCACTGCAGAGATTAAACTGTGTCCCAGAGTGCCATGTCTGCATGCTTTTAGAACACCTTCAGGGACAGTGACTCCATCACCAACCTGGGCAGCCTATTCCAATGCCTGACCATACTCTCAGTATTTCCCCCTCCCCACACTAATAGCCAACCTGAACCTCCTCTGGTGCAGTTTCAGGCCATTTCTTTTTGTTCTATCCCTTGAGGCCTCAGCTTTTCTAAGTATTTGTTTTGCAATTCTGGACTTGTTAAATTAACTTCACTAATTAGAAGGGTGACTTAACACTTCTGGAGTTATGAGTACTGAGGGAAGATTAGGAGTCATCTCTTCCTCTCCCTTTATGCTTATTTGGAAGGACCCAAAACAGAACTGAAGGTGTAAGTATATGCTGACACTAAGACCTTTCCAAAGGTCTGCAATAATCTGAAGGGTCTGGCCTAAAAGAAAAAAAAAAACAGAGAAGCTGCAATGGATTCTGGATCCTTACAAGTAAGTTTCTCAGAGTTTGGTGGGTTAGGAACTTTCCCCACACTCACTCTAGAAATTTACCAGAGCAGCTCAGAATAGCTTGGAAGTAAGATAAAGCTCTATTTAGAGCAAAGCAAAATTTACAAGCATATATATACAATATATATTTACCAGTATTTACAACTATATACAAATTAGAAATAATACAGAAATCCAAGTTCTCTCCTGGACAAAGAAACTGCTCAGAAGGGCCTCCATGCCTCTTTCTCTCTCTCTTCCTTCCCAGACAGAAACCAAAACAATTAGCAAAGCTCACTTATTTTCTGGTTCATAGAATCATGAGTGGTTTAGGTTGGAAGTGACCCCAAGGATGATCCAGTTCCAGCCCCCTGCCACAGGCAGGGACACCTCCCGCTATACTACCTTTACCATTAAGAACTGAGTATGGGCATGGGGCAAGAGAGTTTCAGATGACCCTGGATTCTCCCAATGCATTCCGCAACCTGAAAAACACCCACATACAAACCAAATTATTTTGAGCAAAGTAAAACATTTCATCCAGATGAGAAGAGAAGGTTTTGTGGTATAAGCACAACAGACTGGGATAAATCAAAGAATCATAGAATGGTAAGGTTGGAAGGGACCTCAAGGATCATCTAGTTCCAAGCCCCTGCCATAGGCAGGGACACCTCCCACTAGTACAGGTCACTCAAGGCCTCATCCAACCTGGCCTTGAACACCTCCAGGGAGGGAGCAGCCACAACCTCCCTGGGCAACCTGTGCCAGTGTCTCACCACGCTCACTGTAAAGAGTAAAAGGTTAGCCAAGTTTGGTGGAAGATACTAGAGCAGAGTGAAGGAGAAGTGAAAGGAAGCTGCATCCCAAACCCAAGTGGGATGAGTTGTTTACATTTTTTATGCCTCTCAGCAAACCAATGAATGATCTAGACTTCATCATCATTTTCTTTTCATAACCAGTGATCTAATTTCTCCCATTAAAATACTCCAATTAGTCTCAAACCAGCATGCAGGAAATAACCCAAAAAGCACTGTGGGTTCTGTGTTGCTCATCTCTCTCCCTGCCAAAGCTGTTAGGAGGAGTGGTCAGGCATTAGAATAAGTTGCCCAAGAAGGTGATAGAGTCACTGTCCCTGGAGGTGATCAAGAAATGTAAGGACACAGCGCTTGGGGACATGGTTTAATGGCCATGGTGGTCTTAGGTTGGTAGATCTTTTCTACCTGTCTTTTCTAACTGTAACAATTCTATATGCAGACCTCTAGTATATAGGGAAGTTCACCAACAGGAAAAAAAGGAACTGCAGTTTCCAGCAGTCACTGCAGTTCAGTCCTAAGCTTAAATAATCTGCCTTCCCATCCACCCCCCCAGTTATTTTAAAAGGGAACAGATACCCTTTATGAAAATGTAAGAGAGAAGCAGCTAATCCTGGCTCCTGGAAGGAGCACTTGTCAGTGGCCCAAGCCAAAAATGTCACTCCAATTTAGGTCAAGGGAAGTTCTCTTGCCCCTCTACTCTGCCCTGCTGACATCACATCTGGAGTATTGTGTCTAAAACAGTTCTGGACACCCCAATTTGAGAGAGACAGAACTAGAGAGTGTCCAAGGGAGGGCTAGAAGGACAATGAGGAAAGGCTGAGAGACCTAGGGCTGTTTAGCCTGGAGAAGAGGAAACTGAGAGGAGATCTTATTAATGTTTACAAATACCTGAAGGGTGGGTGTCATGAAGAAGTGGCCCAGGCTCTTTTCAGTGGTGTCCTGTTATAGGATGAGGGGCAATGAACACAAACTGGAACACAGGAAGTTCCACCTCAACACGAGGAAAAACCTCTTTACTGTAAGGGTGCTGGAACTCTGGACCAGGTTACCCAGAGAGGTTGTGGAGTCTCCTTCTCTGAAGATGTCCAAGCCCCTTCTCTAAGCTCTCCTGTGTGACCTGCCATAGGTGATCCTGCTTTAGCACGAGGATTAGACCTGATGATCTTCAGAGATCACTTCCAACCTCCTACCATTCTATGATCCTATGATTTATCCCCTTAATAAAGAGTTGCATGTGCTATCTCAATAAGACATTTTAAGCAGAAATCATGCCATCAGCCTTAAAGGAATGGAAAAAACAGCCCAATTCTAGCCTCTTGGGATGTCTCTGATAGAAAACAGTAGCATGAAACCCCTCACCCTCCATCCCTAAACCCATTCTACCACAGAGCTTTTCTCCAGCTAAGCAGCAATCCAACAGAGCCTATCATGGGCAGCATGGCCTGGGAGCCAGGACACCTGGGATCATCTCCTGTCTCATGCCTTATGAGGACTGTGAAACCTCAGTTCCCTACACTGATGCATAATAGCAAAAGACAGAAAGGATTGAGGGTCAGGGTGCCTTGGTTCTGTGCCAGGCCCTGGCAAGGAAGCAGAGTGAGTGAGCAGGAAATAGGTCTATGCTTGCAAACCACTTGCAGCAGATGCTAAAATCATTGTCAAAGAAATATGCCTTGAGCACTGGAGCCCTCTCCTTACAGTGCCAGCAGTCCAGGCTGAGGGAGATGCTGATCACGTAAGATGACTCCAAGGCTCTAAGAGAGCTGTGACTTTGATTCATAGAACTGCAGCACAGGATGGCTGCTGTGGCCCTTAAAAGCTGTAAGTCTACTGGGACTCATCAATCTCAAACTGTAGCTGCTGCTTCTACTCTACCTGGCTCTGCTCCAGACCAGAGTATCAAAGTCAGTGGTGGAATGTGTGTACCGCACACCCTGCCAGAAGTCCTGAGCCAGGCTCTGGAGAGCAAGGAGATAGATTCAGATGAACTGCGATTGCAGAGACAGTCTGGGGCAAGAGAGAGGTCCAAGGAGTCTCTCCACACCATCAAAGCTCAGGGAGTGGCTGGAGAGCAATACCTGCTCACAGTCAGGCTGCCAGTTAATGATTTTTGGTTCTCATCATGAATTCACCTCTCTCTTCTAGCTGCCCCCATGGAGAAAAAGATTGTTTCCAAGGATCTTAACCCATTTTATCCAGACCTCCATCATCTCCTACCTCTCTGCCTTCCCATATTGGACTTTGCCAATTACAACAAAGGATAGGTACTGCTGTGCCAGCAGCAGCAATATAGATGCAGCCTTCAGCACCTTTGAGAGGTGGCTGTGGTAAGCAGGAGGAGGATGACAAAGCTGTGGGTGGTATCCCTGGGGTGTCCTGGGTGGGGGGCAGGGGCAGCATGGCTTGGTAGAGTTAAATAATGGTTGGACTCAATGATCTTTAAGGGCTTTTCCAAGCAAGATGATTCTATTGTTCTGTGGAAAGTGTCTCAATTGGTAGAGAAGAGCTAAACAGTGGAGTTAGGCAAATGCAGACCATGCCAAATGTCAGCTTCATGTCCTGTTACTCATGGCTGAGTAACCTGTGGCTTAAGGAGCTCAATAGAGGGGTTTGTAAATCATATATTTGCATCCATGTTTAGTCCCCCAACTAGCAGTCCTTCTGCTCAATTATTCCAGGTGTTTGCAGCCCATAATCATGGTTGAATAGCACGAAGGACATATCTCCACCCAGACCCTAAGGTTTCACTACTGTTTTCAGCTGCAATGCACCCATTCTGAGGCTGCAGGGCTAACCAGAAGCCAGGCAAGAGGGGTGAAAAAAAAGATACACAGAACCTCCTGTTAATCCAAATCTGGAAACACACAAGGGTTCAAAGGAGGATCTGATTTGTCCCTCTGCTTATCTAAGTGGCTGCTAGAGGGACTGGGCCAGAATTTGAAAATGTATGTTCACTCAGAACAATCAGCAGAGGAACTGAAACTATTTATCTAGCTGGCTAGGGGGTAAGAGCCTGCTGAGAACAGTAGTGAGTCTGAAATTGTCTGTCAAACCATCTGTGCATCATGGGGACCAGGAGGCAGAGGGATCAGTATAGAATCCAAAGTTATGTTTCTATTCACACTTCAAGCATTCACTGAAATATGAAACGGGCCAGCAGGAACATGAAGTACACCTCTCAGACTGTGGTCAGCCTGCACTGGAGCAGTATAAAATAATAAAGCTTGTCAGAGCATTGCTGCATGAGGCTTCATGATCAACATGAGCCAGCAGTGTGCACTTGCAGGCCAGAAAGCCAACCAGAGCCTGGGCTGCAGCAGGAGAAGTGTGGCCAGCAGGGTGAGGGAAGTGATCCTGCCCCTCTGCTCTGCTCTGGTGAGACCCCACCTGGAGCTCTGCATCCAGTTCTGGAGCCCCTGGGACAAGAGGGTTGTGGAGATGCTGAAAGGTGTCCAGAGGAGGGCCACAAGGATGCTCAGAGGCTGGAGCTCCTCTGCTATGAGGACAGACTGAAAGAGTTGGGGCTGTTCAGTCTGGAGAATAGGAGGCTCCCAGATGACCTTCTTGTGGCCTTCCAGTATCTGAAGGGGCCTACAAAAAGGCTGGGGAGGGACTTTTTAGGCTATCAGGTAATGCCAGGACTAGAGGGAATGGAGCAAAGCTGGAGCTGTGGAGATACAGACTGGATGTGAAGAGGAAATTCTTCAGCATGAGGGTGGTGAGAGCCTGGAATGGGTTGCCCAGGGAGGTGTTTAAGGCCAGGCTGGATGGGGCTCCGGGCAGCCTGATCTAGGGTAGGATGTCCCTGCCCATGGCAGGGGGGTTGAACTGGATGATCCTTGTGGTCCCTTCCAACCCTGACTGATTCTATGATTTACAAGGAAATTGCTAAACCAGACTGTTTCAATGATGTCCAGGACCATTTTGTATATTAAAATGTGCCACATGGGCTCCCTCCTTCACCTGTCTGAAGTGCCTACCCATTTATACCCAGCCACTCCTACCATCTGATCTATCATTATTTCCTTTTGGAAATGCAGTTTGGATTGTACAGATCAAAATGCTGGAACAGGTTGCCCAGAGATGTGGTGGAGGCCCCATCCCTGGGAGACATTCAGGGTCAAACTTGGTGAGGCCCTGAGCAGCCTGATCTAGTGGGAGATGTCCTTGCTTGCTGCAGGGGGGTTGGGCAAGATGAGCTTTGAGGGTCCCTTCCAATCTGATGCATTCTATGAGAAAGAGGAATCTGATCTAGGAGTGACCTTTTCAGTATGACACCTTCTCTGCCTATAGGGTACTGGTGGGTAAATTCCCAGAGCTCTCTTTCCAGGGCACCTCAACTACAAACACAGCACTTCACTTTCTCACTGAAACAGAGGACAGAATTGTGAGGCCACAGCCCTGCAAGGATTGCAAAGCTCTACTATAACCCTGTAGTTTTCTTGGCACCTTTTAGTGAGATAAGGTTCCAGAAGTGTTCAGTGTCACAAAATCATAGAATCGACCAGGTTGGAAGAGACCTCCAAGCTCATCCAGTCCAACCTATCACCCAGCCCTAGCCAATCAATTAGACCATGGCACTAAGTGCCTCATCCACTCCTTTCTTGAACACCTCCAGGGATGCTGACAAGTGCCTTACCATTGTGGTTCAGCTGATGAGTGAAAAGCATGGATCAGGAGGATTTGTGAGTTGCTCACACAGGAGGTACTGATGACTGCCTCCATCATTTGGTTGCCTTAGCTTTATTGCATTCCCAAAGTGGCAACACATCTCTGTGAGGAGAGTTAAGACTCATGCTCTGTCAATATGTCCAGAAAATAAAGCTGTATTTTTATTGTAAACTGCTTATTATTCTACAGCTACCTCAAAGGAGACTGGGATGAGGTGGGGGTGGGTTTCTTCTCACATGCAGTGAGGGACAAGACAGGAGGAAATTAGCTCAGGTTGTGCCAGGGGAGTTTCAGGCTGGGTACTAGGAACATTTTCTTCACAGAAAGGGTTATCAGGCATTGGAACAGGTTTCCCTGGGAGGTGGTGGAGTCACCATACCTGGAGGTATTTAAAAGATGCGTGGAAGTGGTGCTGAGGGATGTGGTTTAGTGGTAGCAGCTTATCAGTAGTGGTGGGATTGTGAGCTTTAGGTGAGTGGTTGGATTTGATGATGTCAAAGGTCTCTCCCAATTCCAATAGTTCTATGATTCTATTCTATGCCTATTTCCAAGAATTTCATGGAAAATTATGCACTTCTGCTCCTGTGTTTGAGCAGCAGATTGCTCCACAGTAAGCAGGGCATTTGCTGTCCCGACAAGGTTCCATGGACACTGAAGTGTGTGAGGAGCTGGCTCTTTCCTGCTAGCCAAAAAAGTTTTATCTGGTCAAGGCTGAAAGCCAAAGCCACAATAATGTGTTGCTCTCCATGACAACTTTCTGTGCTCTGTCAGCTCCCTGTGACAACAGGGCTGCTCTTCCAGAGCAGGTCACTCAAAATAATGGAGTTATGCACACACAGGGACATTGCTGAGATCAGAGCCAGAAAGGAGTGCATGGCTCTAGGGCATTTTTTCCTTCTTTTTGGAGAAAACTCTAATTGTAAGAAATGGTTGAGTCCTGAGCAGCATTGAGGACCTGTTTCAAGGCAAATAAAAAAAAGTAGTTTAAGGAGAAACTACTTCAGAATGGTTCAGCTTTTGCAAGACTCACAGTGAATCAAATCTTTGACAGCAGACAGCTGCAACATCTATTGATCAAGGTTTGGAGGTAAAGAATGAAAATGCATGGCTGTATTGACTGCATGGAATGTGCTTTTGCAGAAAGTAGAAGTGACAAACCTTAGTGCTCATGTATNTCTGCCCCTTTACTCTGCTCTTGTCAGACCCCACCTGGAGTGCTGTGTGCAGTTCTGGAGCCCTCAGCACAAGAAGGACATGGAACTGTTGGAGTGGGTCCAGAGTAGGCCCCGAAGATGCTCAGAGGGCTGCAGCAGCTCTGCTCTGAAGACAGGCTGAGGAAGTTGGGGTTCTGCAGCCTGGAGAAGAGAAGGCTTTGAGGAGACCTTGTAGTGGCCTTCCAGTGCCTGAAGGGGTCCTACAGGGAGGCTGGGGAGGGACTATTGACAAGGTCTTGTGATGACAAGGAGAAGCAACAGGTTTAAACTGGCAGAAGGGAGATTTAGACTGGATGTTAGGGAGAAGTTCTTTACAGTGAGGGTGGTGAGGCACTGGCACAGATTGCCCAGGGAGGTTGTGGCTGCTCCCTCCGTGGAGGTGTTCAAGGCCAGGCTGGATGAGGACTTGAGTAACCTGTGCTAGTGGGAGGTGCCCCTGCCTCTGTCAGAAGGTTGGAACTGGCTGAGCTTTGAGGTCCCTTCCAACCTAAACCATTCTATGATTGTACAAAATGCCTACTTGTTTCCCTGACAACCCCCCATAGCTGCAGGCAGAACAACTGGCAGCATGGCCAGCTGTGCCAACAGCTGGGCAGAGCACTTCCATGGGACGTTTTGATTGCTGTTGCCTGACCCTGCTCACTTGCTGCAGCAGTTGCTGGTTTTCCCCATTATGGTTACAACTCTTTGGAAGCACTAATGCCACAGTAACTTGGTTTCCTCACGGGCTCTCCCCTGTCCAGGATTTCCAATCCCTATGAGCACAGCTCCTCTGAGAGTTTCCCTGCTGCTCCTTTTGCAGCGGGGAAGCAAAGGTACAGCAGAGGATCTGTAGCTATGGCAGAAAGAACAGGAGCACAGGGCATGTTTCCAAGTAGGAAGACATCAGTTATTAACCAAAACATTTAATTTTCTGCTCAAATGTTACCAACACTCCCATTTGAACCCTTCTTTCATTCCCCTTCTCCCTTCTTTTGTGCTACCCTACTCAGCACCTATAAGGCCACACCTTGGGGCACTCAGTACAGGAAAGGCATTGAGGTGCTGGAGCATGTCCAGAGAAGTACAAAGCTGGTGAAGGGTCTGGAGAAAAAAAAGGGTTATAGAGAGCAGCTGAAAGAACTGTAGTCATTTAATCTGGAGAAAAGGAGGCCAAGAAAAGACCTCATCGCTCTCTGCAGCTACCTAAGAGGGGGTTGAAGTGAGGTGGAGGTTGAGCCTCCCTAGTATCAGGAGATAGAATGAGAGGAAATAGCCTGAAATTGTGCCAGGGTAGGATCAGGTTTGATATTAGGAAAAATTTCTATTCCTGCAAGAGTGGTCAGGCATTGGAACAGGCTGCCCAGAGAGGTGGAGTCACCATCCCTGCAGGTGTTCAAGAATGTGTGGATGTGGCACTCTGGGACATGGTTTAGTGTGCATGGTGGTGCTGGGTCAACAGCTGGACTCTATGATCTTGGAGGTCTCTTTCAACTGAAGCAACTCTCTGGTTCTATGAATCCTTCCAGACTCCCAGATAGCACATTACCAAGTTAACATTTAGGACCGAGAGTAAGAAGCACAGAAAACGTTGGAATGAAGATGGAAAAGCAACACTGTTTTCTTTTTTTATTTAATATTTGTATGCCACTGAGACCTGGAAGCAAATTCCTTCACCTCTGCCACAACAGGCATAGCACAGAGAAAAAGTAAATGACTCTTAGGTCATTTAGTGTGCTCCTAGCAGCACACAGAAGCCCTACAGAGTGGTCAGGCATTGGAACAGGCTGCCCAGGGAGGTGGTGGAGTCACCACCTCTGTAGGTGTTCAAGCAAGGTGTGGCCATGGCACTTCAGGACATGGTTTAGTGGCCATGGTGGTGTTGGGCTTAATGATCCTGGAGAGCTTTTCCAATCAAAACAATTCTATGACAACACAGTGCTACTCACCCATGAGCTTCCAGTTCTGCCAAGTAATTCAGCAGCAAAAACAAGCAGCTAAACATGGAGGAGCTCAGCCTAAGTAAGAAGGCCCAACCAGCACCCACAGGCAATGTTAAAGTGATCATCAGCTACCTATCCTGCCTAACCAGGGGGCCACCAGGCCCCTCAATACCCTCCACTCACCCAATGCACATCACTCACCAGTGATGATGTGAAGAGGATCCCTCTACCCAGTTTGGCACAGCTTGGTGCTTCTGCTTTGCCTGTAACCCTTTAAAAAGGGGAGGCAAGGAGAGCAAAGTGATTACACCTGGGGTGGGAGGAGGCTCCAACATCACCCAGGTGCTCTACGTTTGGTGGGAAAAAGGGAAAACAGTGTGGGGTGGGAAAGGAGCAGATAGGGTGGAAAAGGGGAGGTGGTGCTGAAAGGGTGGAGATGAAAATGGTGGAGATGAAATGAGGAAGATGGAGTAAAAGGAAGGAGGTGAAGAGGAAAGGAGGAAGATGGAGAGAAAGAGGAGATGGAGAGGAAAGGAGGGAGATGGGGGAGAAGGAGGATAAATAAAAGAATAAAAATGAAAACTGGACTGTAAAAAAAAAAAAAAAGAAAAGTGGTCCTGCTCTGGCAGGGGGTTTGGACTGGATGATCTTTAGAGGTCCCTTCCAGCCCCTAACATTCTGTGATTTACTGAAGTAATGAGAAAAACAGAGGTAATACTTTCTTTCAACTTGGAATTCCCAAGCCTGCTCAGCTGGCAGTAGTGGCATAATTAATTAAAGTGCTTAAATAGGTTTCTCTCTGCCTTAATCAGAGCTGTGCAAATAAATAGTTTTTCAACTCAGTAGCTGAACAAAAATAACAATAATGGTAGAAGTCCTTTTAAGTTGCATGAAATGGAAGTTCAAGCTTCCCCAAATATTTTCAGTGAGCAGAAATATTTGATGTGGCTGAAATGAGATGGCAGCTCTTACTTTAATTGCTCTTCATTTATTTTAAACACAGAAATAAATTTGTCCTTGAAAGGTTGTTTTGAAAGGAAAAAAAATCAAAACAAAAACCTCATTAAAGAAGTGTTCAAATTGATGGTTTTGGATGTCCTATTTATTTGTCTTCTTTAGGGGGGTGTGTGTGTTTAATCTTGTCACCAACTTTATACTTAACATCACCATCTCTGACTGTCATCTCTTGGCAGCCAAACGAGCTTGTCCAAAATTACTGCCACCCAGCTGTGGCTGGCATCTCCCTGGAACGCTTCTACAAAAGTCTTCCAGAACTGGCTATGTTCAGAAGCTGTACAGAGCAAGGAATAAGAAGGATGAGGGGAAAAAATGGATTGAGTTAGAGGGCCTGCTCAAAACTGTGATGTATGGTTTCTCCAGAGGCCTCTTCTTGCAGAGCAATCGTTTCTAATGTCTTAATGTGGTGCAGAAATCGCATCGTAAGATGCTTTCTCAAATGTCCTCTGTCTAGAGCTTACCTTTGCCATATCTGGCAGAACAAGCATTGCTGAGGCCAAGAAAAAGTCAGGGACAAGCCTCTCATTTAGCTGAAGCCAGCTCGTGGTGATGGCCTTCACAGGAAGTACAGATGTACTTGGATACATACTGGGTGCTGCCGTAGGGCTCCTGTCAGTATTGTGAGATGTAGTAGTTTAAGGCTGGGTCTAAGGCTGTCCAGCACCTTTTGGACCCAGCAGTGTTAATTTTCCTGTTTTAGTGTGATTCATTTCTATCTGGTCTTTTCACTCATCCTCTCTCTTCTCTTAGGGAGCCTCAAAAGCTGAGGGATTCAAAGGTCTACCATCTCTGGTACTGAGCTGCTTAATTCTGAGAGCTGGTCAGGCATTGGAGCAGACTCTCCAGGGAGGTGGTGGAGTCACCATCCCTGCTGGTGTTCAAAAAATGGGTCTGGGACGTTGTTTAGTGGCCATGGTTGTGTGGGGTTGAGAGTTGGACCTGATGATCTTAGAAGTCACTTTCCACCTTGATTCTATGACAGAGCCACCCAGAAAGCCAGGCACAAAGTAGAGCTGTTGCTCAGCACCCATAGCCCATTAGACTACTGCAAAAGCCACTGAGGTGTGTTGCCTCTGAGGTATTTGATAACATTTGCAAATGCTGGGCTGTGTTTTGCTGCTGTATAGCTGTGTGTTCACAAGGAGCAGTAGGCATCCTGGGATGCCCACCTGGGATGGGGGTTGCAAAACAGCACTTTTGAATGTCTGCAGAGAAGG
>VWYK01113239.1:0-14120 GCA_013399775.1 Semnornis frantzii | reverse complement strand
AACCTGTAAATAAAATTTAACTAGTTTTGTATATAGTTTTGGGGCAAGGCTTTTCAGGAAAGTAAAAATAACTCTATTTTTATAATTCCTACCTTGTTAAATTATTCCAAATCAAATCATTAACTCCACAGTAATTTTCAATCTCAACAATTAAAACTGGAAAATGCTTCAGAATGGTTGATAAAAGCTCTACTTTTCCAGTTAGAGTCTAAAGATTATTTTCCTTTCCCACTCAATATTTTTTTATTTACACAAGACTATCAAATTGAAGCCCCCAAAACACTGAAAGCTATAGTAGTAAGTGGACCTTAGTAGAATTGTAAGCAAAGTTTCACAAAGAATAGGTAAAAGGAAACAATAAACGTTCTACCTGTAGCATTTAAGAGCTAATGTGCTATTTTGGGTCTAAATTATAAGCAAGAGAGAGGAACTTTGTGGGCCTTCCTTGGAAAATAAAGTGAATGAGCAGGGCATTGGGTGCCACAACCTTCATGGGTAACCTGTTCCAGTGTCTCACCACCCCCACTGGAAAGAACTTCCTCCTAAAATCCAGTTCTATAGTTGTACTGGATATGTGGATATAAAAATTATTTTATAGAAGTGAAAAAACAAATTAAAATCTGCAATCTTCAGTTCTTTTCTGATGCATTTACATTCTTTTAACTGAGCTTCTTGGTCAATTCATAAGACCTGTATTATTATAAAGGCAGCCCAAATAATATACAAAAGTGCTAGATCTTCTAGGCTCTCCAGTGTGTTTGAGCAAGAACTTTAATTCTGAAATCTATGATAAATTAATCTCAAAGCAAATTTTCATAAACAGCCTGAACAAGGAAATTAATGATATTAGGATCATAGGCTATATCTGAGCAACCCATATTTTAAAGGTTAGGTAATTTTTGTACGACTATGTCATCAGACAGAGAGCTGGTGGGAAAAAATTGTGGGTTTGATGAATATAACTTTTCAGAAATTAATTCCCACATACTGGAGTTTCTTAGTTTGGACTGACTGAATTCCTTAACTTTTGGCAAATCATTACTGAACACAGCTGTTCTTACAGCACATTTTCCTTTCAAAGCCGTCTTGGTAACTCTAGTTGCCCAAACACATAAGGTGTTACTGGCTTACAGTCCTGAATACAAACCACATCACAGAAACAGATAATGGTTTGGTGTTTTTTTTGTTTTTTGTTTTTTTTTTTTTTCTAATGTATAAGATCTTTATCTACTACTTCTTCCTGATACACTGAGGGAAAACTGATAAGGAGGATAAAGAACAGTTTGTAAGTAATGAGTCAAGGCAAAGAAGAGGCTTTGATGCTCCTCATCCCCCGAACATCTGCTTTCTGGCCTTGGGAGGAAGGCTAGCTATCTTTTAGATTGTGGGAGAAAGTTTTCTGTCTATGCCAATTATTATTATAAACTGTAATATTTACTGTAACCTGCCATGTAAAGATATATAAACCCTCAGATTGACTAGAATAAAAGTTCTCATTTGAGTTCTTGCTGGATCTCGTGTGGACCATGACTTTCTCCTGCAGCTGGGTGATTCTTCACTTGTGTGTAAAATGTGAAAATTTTAAATCTGTTTATATTTGCACATTAGTTATTCTAATCAGTATTAGAAATAAGAGATAACTTTGTAAATCAAATTTGACCATATGTTTGGGTTTTTTTCTTCAACAGACAGAGTGCTGTGTTTCAAAGGACACAGCTCTGAATGCTGCAAGGAGGTGTAAGGTAGAAGGCTTGTGCAGGAGTAGACAAGTCACTAGAGATTAGATTATTTTTGACAAAATTGCCTGTCGAATGGAGCTGGAAGAAGAGAAAAGCCTTCATAAGAGCCTGGCTTTACTTTTATTGTTATAATACAAATAATCTTGGAATATAGTTTTTTGTATATTGAAACTCTTGTCATGGTAGAAAGACAGCAGTACTGTTTCTGTTCCCAGCAAATCCTCATCTGAAATCACACGGAAAACAACAAAATTCCTTCCATGGATGTCATTCTTTCTAGATAAAAGAAAGAACAATCCTTGAAGGTTTTGAAGAAACATTGTAGACCAGATGATTCCATTCAAGTATTAGTGTCTGGTACCAGCCACAAGTTCTTTAGCACTTGTGCATATCGTTAGCCATTTTGCTCTTGGCCTCTACTCTCTATTGATTAGTGTTAGATTGTACATAATTAAACAAAAACTAAAACAGGTAATTTTTTTTACTCTTATTAGATGTTTGATAACACTTTTTCCTAGTCCATATAACAGCTAGTGTTGATGTAGGTTCTCTTATTTTAAGACTAGATTTATTCCACTGAAATCCAGTAACTTTTTTATTTATTTGACTAAGATTAAAATGTCTTCATTTTAATGCCACTACAGTGTGCTGTCATTATTAAGTTGAATTATTTTTGTAAAATTAGAGTTAAAGGATTTTAGAGGAAGAGCCGCAGGTTATATCATTTACTAGCACTTGTCAGTGATTCCTTCTCTACAACATTACCTGAGAGACCTAATTTCTCATCATGGTAAAATACATAATTCTTAAATGGTAGTTTACTTTGAGCTCACTTGATATTATAGAAAAGATAATAGTAGCAATTTCTCTCAGGACCACTGGACCAGAAAGCACATTGTCTTTTCAGGCCTTTGTGCCTACTTGTTTCAAGCTCGCTGCTTTTTGTTTAGGTATTAGCCTAAGGACAACATTTCCTTGCTGAGCCGAGTGGTAAAAGAAGTTTGGCACGAAAAAGTCTGATTCAAACACTGAGTATCATGTTTTGACTACGCAAATGTTGACTGGCAGTTAACAGCCCATCTGTTTTTCTCTGAAACCTATCTAGATCATTCCAAATACTGTAATTTAATCCAAAATTCTGAATCAAAACCCAAAATTCTTTGCAGATACTTAGTACTCTTTTATCAGCAGTTCTTCACAATGTAGGTGAAGATGCTTTTAGGATTACAGTTTCTTCCTGATTCGGCTTCTAGAGAAATGGGTAACACCTCAGTGACTGAGCGAATTAAAATGAGAAACCTGAAATGAGAAAGTTCTCTTTTTCCATGGCTTCATCTCCCTAATGCAAAAATTCAGTTTCAGATATGTTCAGAGTTTTAAATGCTCAGACCAACAGCATTTGTAAACGTTCCCAAATTTGCCACTCTTTATGTCTGTCATTAAAATACACCCTGCTCAGTATCTTAAAGTCAAAAGCTAGATCTTACAGCCTGCTTCCAAACAATGCCTAATGTGTATTCTGGGGAGAGAGAAAAGCAGTGTATAAGAGAATCTATGTCACCTATGCAGGTTCTGTGGACTACCTCCATGAAAGGTTTATACATGCATTATAAACCTCCACCATAGAAAACATCACAGAGGATGAAGAGAATAGCTTCAAGTATTTACATAAAAGTCTTCAATAACATAACATCTCTGAACTACCCAGGACCTATTCCAAGCATTGACAATCTAATATGTAATCACATCTTGCTTTTCTACAACAAACACCTGTCTCAGCGTGGTGGTTCATTCACTACTGGAATGGGCTGCCCAGGGAGGTGGTGGAGTCACCGTCCCTGGAGGTGTTCAAGGCGGGTTTGGACGTGGCACTTAGTGCCCTGGTCTAGTCTTGAGATCTGTGGTAACAGGTTGGACTTGATGATCTTTGAGGTCTCTTCCAACCTTGGTGATACTGTGATACTGTGATACCATTACAGAAAGTAAGAGAGTTCTTTTAATGAGGATAAACATGAAAGAACAAAAAGAGTCACCACCATGGATCCAGTGACATCTCACAGTTCCTTTAAGGTTTTCTTCTGCCTTGTCTTGGTGGGGGAAGCTTCCAAACTTCTAACAGTTGCTTTTGTGGTTTTACAGCCTTTCCAATATCAAACGTGGTCACACTTCCTCAGCTGGTTGCCATAGTTACATAGCACATTTGACTTGCTCAGTCACCATCCTGAAGGTTTTTGCATGCTGCATGGCTCTAAACTGTGCCTCTGCCAGTCATCCATGGGGACTTTCTCCATGTGAAGACCCCTTGATGACCATTGACTATTCTACAACCTCTGGGTGCAGTTGCACAGTAAGCTCTAGCTTACATAACAACACTCATGAATATGGAGCTTGGAGTTTTGCACAGTAAGCTCTAGTTTGCACTACAAGAACTTGCTCTTTTTGGGGGGTTACCAGTTACTATAGTTGCAGAGCAACATCTAGAACAAGACATCCTGTCCAACCATTTTGATTGCTATCATAGAATGATATTGAGGTAAATACGTTGGTTCAGTTCTCCCCAACACACTTAACTGGAAATAACCTTTTCTTCTCTAATTCAGTCATGCAAATGGAACATAGTTCCTACAAATGATTCATCCTGAGAACTTAGACTACTATAAATGGTATTGATTTTAGCAGCATCAATTTCATATATCCAAACTAGCCAGGACTGAAGGAAAAAAAAACAAACAAAACCAAAACCAATGACAACAACAAAAGCAACAAAAAAATCCACAAACAAAACAAAACAAAAAGACCTGTGTGAAAGATTCATTAATTTCTTACTCTAGTGTTGCTTTACCAGCAATTTAGCTTCTTAAGCTTTAATTTTTCAAATACAGCCATTTCCCTTTTAATCCTGAAGCTACCTGTCTACACAGAAATGTTGATCAGCTTGGAGAACATGGACAGGAGGAATGAAGGGGAAAATGAAATGACAGGTTCACATAATTTCTAACCTACTCAGATGAAGAAAAAAATATTAATAATAAAGCCAGAAGGCACACTTCTGGCATTCAGAAACATGCCCAAGCTTCCTTTACCAGAGATACTAAATAAGATAAGACATACAGAGAGAATTAAAGATATACTAAGTGAAGTGATAATTTTGAAAAATAAGGACAATATTTGAGGCACTGAGCTCTTTAGATAATAAAGAGGAAAAGACAACTTTACTTTGCATATGGATTTGGAATAATTGCTCGTGGTTAACAGCTATACCATAAAATACACTCAGTAACTTGTCTGGTTTCTAATAATAGCAGTTGGTGATTCTGCAAGCCATCCTGCATCCGAAGACCACAGCAGTTAAAATGACACTGCTAAGATATTACTGATGTACTTTTTCTTACTGGAATTTATCACTGTTGAGGAAGGTGTGATGAGTCTAGCTTTAGTTCCGGAGAAGGTCCTGGTGGTGCTTGAGTCACTTGAATCCAGAAATATACAGTAGAGAGAGAAATAATAGTTATCTCAAAATGAGAGGCCAAACTACTCAGAGAAAGCTTGCAAAGCCTCTTGGAGATGATGTAGTTTGGTTTTAGTGATGTCTCACGTCTCACTGAAAATTAATTCCTAGAATATGGTGATGCAGTCAATACTTTTCTGCATTAATTTAGGCCCAGGTTTGCTAAGAGAGGATTTAAAACTCAGCCTTGCTTCAATAGATACTATCTACCATCTTCTCTGTTACCTCATCTGAAATCTTGAATTACACTTCTGAGTCTTGTCAGAGGGTTAAAGGATAGTCTGTTGTCAGCCTCAGATGCACCAAAAACATGTGATAGGCATTTCATTGGATGCCATTTACTTGAAGTCTTTGCTCCCTCTATGATTAATTTGGTCTATAATTAATATTTGATTTTTTTTTAAATTAATACTATAATTGAAGAGACATATAACCATTTTTCTGCATATCTGACTCCATAATTAATTTTCAACATTTTTAATTCCCTGTAATTAACTGATTTATTACATTATCTGTTTATGAGCTTAGCTTTTTCACCTCATTAATAATTTTCTACTTTAAAAACTTTTATACATTGCTCCTCTGCATAATTATTTCATGATTCAATCACTTTTAGATATTATTTATCAATCTCAATAAAATAATTTCCCAGAGGACTCAGTTACTGTGCCACTCCAGCTGCTAAATTCTTTCGTTCTTGCCTTAATTTAATTATATTCTCATCCTTGTGACATTTTAATTTTTCACAGATTCAGAACTTTCAGATTCTTGCATTATTGAACAGCAGGAGGCCTAACGAAGCAATCATATCACACCCACAAAATTTGCTTTTACCAGTCTCTTTCCAGATGTGCTCCTCCACAAGATAGTCCTCACTCACTCCAGGTATGAAAGATTTCTTCTTTGCTAAGATTTCTAAACAAGTATCACTTTGCATTCCCGAATGACCTATTCCTCAGACAAGCACTGGTAGTTTCTTTTATATTGTTGTGATCAATCACAACTGTTATCTTCTTTCTATAGTATTCATACTGCCAGCAGTTTTGAAGGCTCTTTCTTCCCTTCCTTGAATTTTTATGTTGAATCTATTCCCAATCTTGCATCTGTGACCATACAAGAGAACCCTCAAGAAGCCTCATACAAACCATCATATTAAAAATGTTATTTTTATAGATATTGTTTATATATAAAGTTATGGTGGATTTTTTGGTTCTGTACCCTCAAGTCCTCCTCCACAGGACTTCTCTCAATCCCAGCATCCCTCAGGTGATACTGATAACAAAGATTACCTCAACCTAGATGCAAGGCTTTGCCTTATCTTATTGAACTACAGGAGAATCACGAGCCCATTTCTGCAGCTTGTTCAGGTCTCTCTGGATGGTGTCTTCTCCTTTGTCAACTGCACCACTCAGTTCAGTATCATTAGGGGACTGGAACACCTCTCCTGCAAGGACAGGCTGAGGGAGCTGGCGTTATTCATCCTAGAGAAGAGAAGTCCGGAGAAGTCTAATAGTGGCTTCCAGTACCTGAAGACAGAACTACAAAAAGGCTGGAGAGGGACTGTTTCCAAAGACCTGTAGTGATAGGATGAGGGACAGTAGTTTTAAATTAAAGAAGAGCAGTCCTGTTTAATATCTTTGCTGATGATCTGGATGAGGGGATTGAGTCCGGCATCAGTAAGTTTGCAGACGACACCGAGTTGGGAGCATGTGTTGACTTGTTAAGAAGATAGGAGGGCTCTGCAGAGGGCCCTGGCCAGGTTGGATAGATGGGCACAGTCCAATGCCATGAGTTTTAACAAGTCCAAGTGCCAGGTTCTACAGTTTGGCCACAACAACCCCATGCAGCACTACAGGCTGGGGACAGAGTGGCTGGAGAGCAGCCAGGCAGAGAGAGACTTGGGGGTTCTGGTCAACAGCCAACTGAACATGAGCCAGCAGTGTGCCCAGGTGGCCAAGAAGGCCAATGGCATCCTGGGCTGTATCAGGAGCAGTGTGGCCAGCAGGACCAGGGAAGTTCTTATGCCCCTGTACTCAGCACTGGTTAGACCACACCTTGAGTACTGTGTCCAATTCTGGGCTCCTCAATCTAAGAAACATGTGATTGAATGTTCCCAGAGAAGGGCAGCAAGGCTGGTGAGGGGGCTGGAGCACAGTCCTATGAGGAGAGGCTGAGGGAGCTGGGCATTGTTTAGCAAGGTGGAGTCTCTTTTCCCAGGCAACCACTGACAGAATGAAAGGACAATCTCAAGCTGCATCTGGGCAGGTTTAGGCTGGATGTTAGGAAGAAGTTCTTCACAGAGTGATTTGCCATTGGAATGGGCTGCCCAGGGAGGTCATGGAGTCACTGTCCTTGGAGGTGTTTAAAAGGAGATTGGATGAGACACTTAGTGCCATGGTTTAGTTAATTAGAAGGCGTTAGGTGATAGGTTGGACTTGATGATCTTGAAGATCTTTTCCAACTTGGTTAATTCTGTGATTCTGTGATTAGTCACATTGCAAAGAATTTAAGTTGATTATTTCTTCTTGGAGTCACATCTTTACAAAGGTATTTAGGAAATGGTTTCCCCATAACTTTCAATCTTCCTCTCTTTCTATTAATTGTCTTCACTTGTAGCCATAAGAAATACATAAAGGAAAATATACATTAATATGTAAAATAAATGAAGGTAACAGATACGTGAACCACTCAAGTACTCCAGGGGGTCCTTTATCTCTGTGCTGAACTCATATTTGCAGAAATTCCAGCTTCATAGAAATATTATCTCTTCTGTGAAAATATGTGTGGTCAACACACCACTGTAAAGACTGTTTTCAGGGAGCAATAAGAAACAGCTGCAAAAGAAAGAGGTACAAAACTAATTTTAATTCTGTCATTAGCATTCTGGGTACATTATATGAGAAACAGCACAGCACACATTTGCAATTCTTACTCATTAGGATGGATATTTGCAAGCCCAGCTGAACAAAATTGCACATCAGAACCTTTCATGAGCTAAGTGAGAGAAAGGTCAGACAACATTTTATAGCAGTAAAGAGGACTGAAGCTACAATGGTTCAGAGAGCCACTGCCTTTTCTCATTTTGATAGTGGGAGATCACCTTCAAAAGACTACATTGCAGAGCTCTTGATCAATCAGAAATCCTTTTAAGAAAGTTGGCCAAGCATAAACCTCTGTAGTGCTCCCTGAATTAACACTTGAAGCGCTTTCATAGCTGTGATTTTACAACTCAGGTGGCTTTTTGTCTCTTCTCATGGGATAACACTACTACCTCAAATTCATGCTGGCCATCACACTTCCCATTCCTTAGACCATCTGTCCTTGCATCTGCTACTACCCATGTATCAGCTAAAAAGCCACTGCTCAGACTTCTCCATCTGGCTCCTCTTATAGCAAACAGATCAAGAGTAATTACTTCTAGAAGCAAAGGTAGCTACAGTGGTTGATAGACAACATGACCTAACAAAAGTTAGTATGTTTACCCACGCTTTCCCTTGCTTAGAAAATAAACCCACTGAAGGACCACAGAGGTCCAAGTCTCAGTAAAACCTCTTCCAAATACATAATGCTTTCTGGACATGCACAGCCAATATATATTTATACCACACATAGAAAGAAGAGACAAAAGAAAACAATTAGAAACACAAATGCAGTCTCTCTATGGATCAAGATACTGTTTGCGGTGGAAGGGCCAAACAGGCTCAAAACAAGCCCAAAACAAGTCCTGGCATGTTCAGGCACAAAGTCCTTCTCCCCCTCCCTGTTTCTGGAGCTCAGGGGAAAGTGGGAAGCTGAACAAAAGAACCAGGCACCAGCAAGTCTGATAATCAAGGGCTTGCCTGGACATGTGTGGCCATTTGAGTTAGATTCCTACCTCAGACATAAAAAAATTCAGAACATAGGAACTTTGAAGTGGAAGCTCTGAGGCAAACATTCTAGGGATAGGCCACATAATGGCAACAATGGATAAGTTAATATAATTTCATTGCAGCATCGAGAGCTTTGTCTGGAAGCACAGCTTGTACCTTCCCCTTGCTGCTTCTGCTGCTTCACCTGTGCCTGCTGATATCTTCCCCTTGCCGCTGTTTTGGCTGCTGCTGTTGCTGCTTTTGCTGCTTCACCGCCGCTTGACCCCTTCCCCATCTTCCTTCAGGTTATTATATTCCTGTAGTAGTTATATTATCCCTATGCTGTTATATTTAGTTTAAACTATAAGAAGTTTTCTGACCTCACAAAAAAAATCCGTGTTGTGGTGAGTTTATTCTACCAGGTGAGGGATCCACCCTAACCCGTTACAACATGTTTTGGCCATGTCCACACCTTGTGGTAAAAAAGGTGCATGGATCTGGCCTATGCTTGACTTGTGGAAGCCTCATACCTTTGCCAAAGGCCATTCTATTGGTTAATTACTCTGTTTACTTCAATTGCCATTGGCCAAATTAATTCTCAGGTAGTTGTTTAATACAAGTCCAGACTGTAAAGAACTTGCCTTGCCTACCTGGAATCTTTGCTGTCCCTGAGTTTACACTGAGGAAAGAAGCACAAGTGCCCTTTGCATCCTAGGTAAGTAGTCTTTGCTGAAAGCTGCCCCAAAACCATGGTCAGCTTCAAAGTATTGTAAGCCCCACCAGCAAGCAAGAAGCCACCTTGCCGTGCAGAAAGGAACGAAGCCTGGGTAAGCCACGTGCCCCAGAGAGCTATACCGCTGCAAGCACAAAGCCACATCCAGCCTGAGAGGCTGCTCTGCACCCAGACCTCATCATAGCCTCAGTACACCAACAGAATCAGGTTATCGTCCAAGATCCTGACACATCAGGACAGCCTGCGAGCCCCAGGAAACTCTGAAAGCCCTGAGACAGAGTCTGAAACCACTCGCCTGAGGCTGGAAGAACCATCACTGTTGTGCCTTGGCCATCCCCATCTGAGGGACCATGAGACAACTCTGCCAGCAACCAGCATCAGCCTCTTGCCAAGCCAAGTGCCCATAAGCTCCCAAAAGCCTTTACCAGCTACTGTACCACAGCAGCACTCCTGCACGTGGCCAAGCTCCGTGTGGATGGAACTCATTTTTCCTTTGCGCAATCTCTGGTATATATTGTAGCCCTACAAAGATTCTGGAAGCAGTAATCTGTGAGTAAATAATTTTTATAAAGCCTCTTTGTAAGGATTCTGCACCTACTCTGTACCTAACTGCCTCTGTCTGGCAGCTGTGGAGCCTGTCGCATCTCCCCCTAGTGGACAAGCAGCATATTGCTGAGAAAATTCTTCCCTGGTTTGAATACTGCTTTGCATTTTCTGGTTTGCTTAAAGTATCTTAAACTGTGTAATACTGTACATGTACTGTGCATGTCTCTTTGTAAATATCTTTCATAACTGAACAATGACCCTGTAAATAAGTTAAGGCAAGATTTTCATGTCAATTAATATTTTTATTAATATATTAGTCTCAATAACTCAAACCCAGGTTTAATTACCTCAGAATAATAAATATGTATTGTCTAATACAAAGCCTTCCTAGAAGAGGTTTGGCTCCTTTGTTATAAATGATGGAAATGTGAGTAAGGTAAAGATGACAGCTACACAAAAGAAAACAGCATAGGTAAAATGCTTTCAGTGTTGCCTCGGATCTCTGGTGACAGAATTTCTGTTATGAATCTAAATTGAACTTTTCACAAGTGGTCATCAAAGAGCATGTTTCTAATGCCCTACCATTGAGACTGTGAATATCAGGTTCCTGAAATGCTAAATACTTATCCCTATATCTAGGAATAGTGAGTGATAGACTTCAAAGGCAAAGAGTGGAATAAAATGAAAAGTACTCTAGAAATTAATGCATTCATAGTCTTGAATCACCCTGAAAGCACATACAAAGAAGCAATACAACAGCTGCAGCATGTCACTAACTATACAACATGCCTATGAGCTTGCTCTTTCTGTGCAGTAGACACAAGCAACTTATTTTCCAGTAAAGGAAAAATAAATTAGCTTAACATCTACTTGATAAACACATTTGGTCTGTCACTGTTCACGACAAAAAAAGCCAAACCAAACCAAACCAAACAAACAGAACAGTAAAAAAAAACCCCCAAAAAACAAACCCCAAACAAACAAAAAAAAACCCCAAAACCATATGTCAGGGCCCAGAGATCAGAGTTTAAAAGTATCTCTGTCCAGAGGAGCAAGATTTGTTCCTCTAGATTTCCATGTTGTGAAATTAAGGTGCAAGCGAGACCAGATATCACCACCCAACTATTTATTAAAGGATAAAGTCGAACAAAACAGAGGGAGAGAGGGAAGAGGGGAGGGAGGGAAGAGGGGAGAGAGGGAAGAGGGGAGAGAGGGAACAATGGAGAAAAAGAGAAGAGCAGGGANCTGGCCCAGGGATGTTCTTCTATGGAGTTGTTCTGTGGGAGTTGTTCCTCAAATTCTTCTGGTGGAGGTGCCCTGGTGGAGCTGCTCATGTGGAGGTGCTCCAGTGGAGGGGCTCATCTTTGCAGGCATTTCTCATGTCTTTTTATACAGTTTTTTAGATTGGCATCCAGGTGCAGCTCCACAGGAAATCTTCCTGTGTATTGTCATGTTTGCAGGGGTCCAGCGGCAGCGCAGGGGATGGCCTCCGCCCCCTTGCTGTGCCACTTACCTGTCCATACCCCAAATACACAGAAACCTTTTCTCTTCGGGGCAGCTGATGTGAGGTGTCCACATCCTCAGCATTCAAGCCAGGCTGGAGTCCGGGAAGTCCACAAAGACACTCTATGTCTGTTGATTAGCATCTCTGAGCTCTCAGGCAGGAATCTGGGCTAAGTCCAGGAAGTCCACCAAGGTGCTGTTTGCATCCCTGAGCTTTCTGCTAGGAATCTGAGCAATCTTTAACAAAGGCAATCTTTATCTTTGTTGGTTTGAACGAGGGAGAGATGATCAGACTCTCACAGCCCTCAATCCCCTTGTCTGGATCATTGATAAAGATATTAAAGAGGATTGGTCCTAGATAAGCCCTAGGGGAGATGCTAAATGGTATTTGTATTGGACAGGGAAAAAAGCATTAAAAAACATTCTGAATTTTTATAATGTCACAGAAACAAAGACCTTTAACTGACACATGCATTTCTCCTCTTACAAGTATTGATTAATATAAAATATTGGGAGAGCAAATCAGAATGTAATTCATAAACCCAGTTCTTTCCTCATGAGTACAATTTTGGAGATTTCAGAAGAAATTATTCTGACTGCCAACAATAGAATCAAAAATTCTGAAGTGAAGCACATACTTCAAAGCATTTAGATCTTCTTGTTCTCCGTGTTCATCCATTATGTGTAATAAGAAGTGACACTGTGAGCCAGTAAAGGAGCTTCTTTCACCTTCTGACCCACCACGCTTATATCCTCAGGCACTCTGCTGAGTCACTGTGCTTCCAAATCTATGTAGGCAATTTCAAGCCCTGCTTTCTGGCAGACAGCATCTTCCTCCTTCAATTCAAGTCTCTTTTTTCTTCTCCTTTGCATTTGAATTTTCTTTCTATAACCTCATCCTAAAACTCAGGCCCGATATCTTGATATCACAGTTTGTAAATATTTTGAGAGGCTTTCCTCAACCCCTACCAGAAGTATGGCTCACAGCCCTTGTGTGCTAGCCAGAACCATGCTTTTTCTTTCAACAGCAACTGAAAAACTGTAAGAGGACATGTTCCTTAAATCTGATACCTCATATGACTACTATGATGACAGTCAATGGCTATCGAATCAAAAGCATAAGAAAGTAACTATTTTCCTATATTCAAAGAGATAAAAAGATATTTTTATCATGGTATTATAAAACAAATATTAGCTCTTCCATGAAGTGAGGGGGCAGGGCCCCACTGGGAGCGGTTACACACATTTTGAAGTAAATGAAGACTCTAGAATATTAATTACCTCTAATTGTCAAGAATTAGTAACATTAGTGAAAAGTAATTGTACTGAAATGTATTACTGAGTACAGTTGTTGATTTTGTTTTAATAACTGATGTCTGAAAACACTATCTTGCAGTAAAGAGACATGATTTTCTCACATTGCCTAGCAACCTGTGCAAATATAGAACTGCAGATGCAAAACTACTGACCTTTCTTTCATGATTGCTTTCCAGTGCTTATAATTTCTGTCCTAAACAACAAACAAACAAAATCCCACAACAAAACAAAAACAGAACAAAACAAAACAAAAACAGGAAAAGAATTCAAGCACTGATCTCTTCCATGTGTACTTAGCATTTCAGATAAGACATTCGTAACAATACCTTTGCTTAACAGAAACGATGAAACTGTTTTATTTACCTAAGCTTAAAATATCACAAACTGGATATTATCTCACTGATCTTTCAACAAGTACAGAATGGTTACTCATCCTACAATGTCTGGTGCTCTTAGGAGTAGCTGTCCATGCAGATGTCTTTTCTAGCACACATGTACAGCACATGGAAGAATTCTTTTTCAGACCAAGAGTATCCACTGAATCTGTTCCTGCATTTAAGTATATCTGTACTCAGCCTAAGGGAGTTGTGATGGTTTGGGAGTTCCCTGCCCCCCCACACTTGTAAAATGACCCGGACTAGAACTCGACCAGCTGGAAGTTAAGAGATGAAGCTCTATTTACAGCTCAGTACAATATACAAGCAGATATATACACTATGTACAGGAATATTTACAGAAATATACAAGGTAAAGTTAATACAGAAACACAACTCCCCTCCCAGAAATCAGAGTCCCCAGGAGGGTCTCCCAACCACCCTTCCACCTTCTCCCCATCCCTACACCTTACCCCAGGGTTTGCCTTACACGCAAGGTGAGTTTGGAGGATCAGCTGGAGAGGGGATTAGAAAAGTGTTTAATGGAGTTAT
>VWYK01113238.1:0-11167 GCA_013399775.1 Semnornis frantzii | reverse complement strand
CTCCTCTCTCCTTTCTCCTTTCTTGATGACCCCAAGAAGTCACTGCTAGTTGAGGAGGCAGGAATCACAATGTTATCTCCTCACACAGCCATGTCACAGAGCAAAGAAGTGGTGACAGAGCAAAGACATGTATGACGCATCTGAAGAGATACCATTGTGATATGGACAGAGGCCCTGCCAGTAGAAATGTGAACAGTCAGCAGATCTCAACCTTTGGTGTTAAAAGCACCAAAGATAAGCCTAAGTGGTGGGGAAAAAGAAATAAAAAGAAACAAACAAGCTAAATGGAAAAACAAACAAACAAACAAAAAACCTCAAACCAACAAAAATCCCCCACCTGGATCCACAATCAAAAAACAACCCCCGATCCCCTCCACTAAAAAAAAAAGAAAGATAATTCTTGTGGAAAAACATAATTCTTGTAGTATAGATCACAATTATGCTCCATAGTAAATATACTCCTGCCAAGGAAATGGCATTGCTAGCAGGTCTAGAGGAAAAAGAAATAGAGCTTATTTTTGCAGTACACTCCACAAACTGTAACTCCTGCTTACTAAATTTGCATTGGCAATTACAATCCTGCAATGACACTCCTGAATGGAGAAATATCTTTTTGTAGACCTTCATAATAGTGTGGCAGTTAGTCCAAGATATAACCCTGCATTCAAGTGTATAACCCCAGAAGTACTTGGAGCAGGTAAGAAGACACAGACATACATAGGTGAATGCTGGTTATGATAGACAATCAAAAGCTCTCCCAGAATAACAGTTTAGAGACTCTGCCAGGATGAAATGACTCATCTGAGAAAAACCATGCATTTTGTTTACTCCTGTATGGAGCTCCTGTTCTTATTCTAAATGCCATTTGTCTTTCGTCTTTCTTGGGGGAGTCTGAAACAATGAGAAATTCACCCTCTTCGCCTGGAAACAGAAAAATATACCCCTTTTGACACATTGCCAGGAAGCTTTTACCATCCCTGGTACTCTGTCCTTGCATTTGAATTTAAATATTTTTGGTTTACTTCACAATGATGTGCCTATTTTTCATCACTATGTGTTCTCAAAAAGATAGAGTATGTCACATGGATTTATAATTTGCAAAATGTTTCCAGTTAGATTTTAAGCAAATATTCTTCAGAGGAAGAAGCATGAAGCAGTGGATCTCCATCACTGCAGTCTTTGCATGAGCAGTTTAAGCAAACACATGCAGTGTCATAATGATGACTCTCATCTGGGTCAGGAAAACAAATTATTCAGCATCATGAGGGCATTTTTAGGCCTGCCTTGCCAGTGTGAATTCTATGTTGTGGGTGTGATTTTCATATGGTGAAGAGCCAAACTCTCATTCATGTTCCAGCACAAAGCTGGCTTTGTGTGTTGCTCAAAATTCCCAAGACCCTTCCACAAAGGCAAGATACCAACATAGGCATGGAGGACCACCAAGTGCGCACAGGCTGAGAGGTTGTTCTAGGTTAAGGGAAATGAAGAGTTAATTGGTATCACCATAAGGAAAGTCCTCCATAAGTAAAGTCCTCCGTAAGAAACCTCCATAAGAGACTCCATAAGAAAGTCCTTCAGAGACTAGAGAGAGTCCCTGGGGAACGGGCAGCTTGTCCAGGATATTGTAACTTGTTATTCTATTCCAATGTCCTGTTTATCTCTGTTTAAGAGACTGTACAACTAATTCTCTCTCCACCCTGGGAATTGCTCACCTTACCTTGGTGTGTGAGGGAGATGTTTTTTTCTCCTGGCCTTGGCTGGCAGCAAATTCCCACCAACACCACAAAGCCTGTAGAGGCCTGCAGTAGATCTCTAGTGTGTGGGGGGGTGGGGGGAGGTTTGGCCTACGCTTGGGTCTGTTGGGTTTTGGGTCTCACAAGAATGCCAACGTGGCAGTATTCTGTGCCAGGAATCCTAGAATGGTAAGGTTGGAAGGGACCTCAAAGACAAGCTAGTTCCAAACCCCTGCCATAGGCAGGGACACCTCCCACTAGGACAGGTCACTCAAGGTCTCATCCAACCTGACCTTCAACACCTCCAGGCAGGGAGCAGCCACAACCTCCCTGGGCAACCNCTCAGCCTGTGCTTATAGCAGAGCTGCTCCAGCCCTCTGAGCATCTTCGTGGCCATCCTCTGGACCTCCTCTAACAGTTCAATTTCTGGAAGAACTACATTCAGAGAGAGAATGCTACAGTTTCTGGATGGGAAGAATAAATCCTTCATGTTATCCTTCATGTTACTTCCCCCCCAACATGGGCTCGAGAAGTGGACAATTGCAGTTATTCTTTAATGCAAAGTCTTAGAAGCCTGTCTTTCTGGATTAGATTTCAAATCTGGTTCATCAAGTAGATTTTATCTGATAATAGGATGCCTGCCATGGACAACACATGGTTCATAGAAGTGCCTGGGCAGTCTTCTTGTTAGCAATTCACAGGCTCCTTAGAGCATTAGTTACTTATCAAGTGCCATTTTCCAACAGGAGCCCCTCTGTGTGTCATCTTAACCTCAGACACCTCTCTTCTGATGGAGGTTGATACCAAAAGGTATGACAAACATAGAGAGAAAATCTAGCCTGGACAGATGAGTTGACTGTGATTTTCCCAATGCCCTAGCTAGAGCTCTTCGACTCATTTTGAAAAGACAAAGTGAGGAAAAAAGACAAGAAAGAGGTTGAATGTATGACTAAGGGGACAGAAAAAGAATGTGATATGGTTGCTTACATCCTCATCTCAATTTCTTTACAATTTCTTTCTTTGCCTGGGCCTCACTTGTTCTCTTCTCCTTGATTCCAACCCTCTCCTTACTGCTGCCTTCTCTCAAACACAGATTTATCATAGAATAGTAAGGTTGGAAGGGACCTCAAAGATCATCCAGTTCCAATCCCATGCCATAGGCAGGGACACCTCCCACTAGTACGGGTTACTCAAGGTCTCCTCCAACCTGACCTTCAACACCTCCAGGGAGGTTGTGGAGCACAGAATCATCCAATGATCACGTTGGGTGATTCTGTGCTCCGCAACCTCCCTGGGCAACCTGTGCCAGTGTCTCACCACCCTCACTGAAAAGAACTTCCTCCTAACATCCAGTTTCAATCTCCCCTCTGCCAGTTCAAACCCATTGCCCCTTGTACTGTCATTACAAGACCTTGGCAATAGTCCCTCCCCAGCCTTCCTGTAGCCTACTTCAGATACTGGAAGGCTACTCTAAAGTCTTCTGGAAGCCTTCTCTTCTCCAGGATGCAGAGCCCCAATTCTCTCAGCCTGTCCTTACAGCAGAGCTGCTCCAGCCCTCTGAGCATCTTCGTGGCCTCCTCAGGACGCACTCCAACAGTTCCATGTCCTTTATTGTCCTTGGTTGGCCTAGGTTGGCCTTCTGCATCTATGATATGGCACTGAAATATAAAGGTGTTCATTTGGAGACCTTGTCAAAGTGCTGTATGGTGGCCCAGTCTGGAATTCAGTCTGTAGTCCATTCCCCAACAAGGACTTCACTAAACCTTCTCTGTGCATCCCTGTGGTCCCTGCTTCCTCTGTGTTTCCTGCTGAAAAGGACCAGCTGTATCTGCAAACCACCACCCAGGTTTCTGTTTGTCTCTTGAATTTATTTCCACCAAGAACAGTATTTATTGAAATGCTAGCAAGTTTGAGGATTTTTATCAGCAACACTCAGCACATAGCAGCTGCTGTTGTTTCCAGTGCCTAAAGGAAGCTGATGTAAATGCAGCAAACTGTGAGAACCTGCCAGCAGTTTCTGGAATCCGTGAACCCCTGATGAATGAAAGCTGGGATCTGATTCCTGCTCCTGTACAGACTGCCAGCACTCAGCAGTGCTAAGACTTGGCAAAGGGGAGAATACAGACACAGAGTTGCATTTACCAGTAGGGACTAGAGGATTTGCTTGTTTGTTTTTAATATATATTTACATTGGTGAACTCTAGTTGAAAAGAATTATCAAGCAGAGCAGCCAAATCTATGAGTCCCTCTTCTTTCATATACCCATGACCAGAAAGAAGCCAAGCACAGCACCCTGAGCCCTGCTAGCAAACACAGCCTTCAGATCTCTTTGTCTAAGGTCAAGTCACCTCCTGATCATGGGCAAAAGCCCTCACGGAAAGGAGCTGACTGTACACAAGCCTACAGTGAAAAACTAGGTGCATTATTAGAATTGCTTAGGAAGGCATCTCAGCTGGTACTCAGGGCATCTTCTGCTATGAGGACAGGCTGAAAGAGTTGGGACTGTTCAGTCTGGAGAAGAGGAGGCTCCCAGGTGACCTTCTTGTGGCCTTTCAGGATCTGAAGTGGGCTACAAAAAGGCTGGGGAGGGACTTTTTTAGGCTCTCAGGGAGTGACAGGACTAGGGGCAAGTGGAGCTGGGGAGATTCAGGCTGGAGGTGAGGAGGCAGTTCTTCAGCATGAGAGTGGTGAGAGCCTGGAAGGGATTGCCCAGAGAGGTGGTTGAGGTCCCATCCCTGGAGGTGTTTAAGGCCAGGCTGGATGAGGCTGTGGGTAGCCTGATCTAGGGTAGGGTGTCCCTGGGCATGGCAGGAGAGTTGGAACTGGATGCTTCTTTTGGTCCCTTCCAATCTTCACTGATTCTATGATTCTGTGATTCTGTGATTCTATGATTCTGATTCTATGATTCTATGATTCTGTGGTTCTGTGGTTCTGTGGTTCTATGATTCTATGATTCTATGGTTCGTGCTGGCCTTCTGTCACATTACACAACCGTGTGGAACGCTGAGCTTCCATACTGGCTGGGCAAGAGAGGGATTACTTGAGTCAGGCAATTGCATTGAAGAGGGAGAAGAGGAACTTCGGCATTTAAGCCTCTGCTGTTGGATTCAGCAATTTCAGTAACCTAAGGGGAAAAGCCGTCATTAATACTTGCCTTGGCGAATCAGGCTGTGGTTTTGACCTTGGCTGCAGTAAGAATTGTCAGTCATACATCAGGTATTTTAGCTCAGATTTCTCACTGCAACCCCTTTCTGACTGTCCTTGTAACAGAGAGATTGCCTCTCCCAGCCCATGTTCCTCTCTAACTTCCGGCTGCTTGTTTTGCTGAAGGTTGAGAGTCACCCACAGACCTTTTTGCAGCTTCCAAGGGTACAATGTGAAAAAAACGCTATATCCTTTGGGGGTTTACTAAAGCACAGCTAAAGAACACTTGGATCTCCTGGTGATTATGTGGAAGCCACTACGGAGACCTGGCACAAACTCGCAGGTCGCTGATGGTGGGGAGGGAGAGAAGGGACAGAAATAATATGCATATGACTTCTGCATGCTTGAAAAGGGAAAACAGAGAGAGGCAATACTCTCCCTGGAGACCCTGGCCTCTGCAGTAGTTCAGTCTCACCTAAGCACAAAGGGCTGTCACATCATTGCAGCTTGGGGAAATTAATGTCTCTGCAGCTGAAGACAAAATGGAAAACAGTCCATTATATAAAGTGCTGCCAATTATGGTTCTTTTATTTGTGCACAGAAGTGACAGGTTGGTACATGTGTACCTAGAGCAGGATGTTTCTGCTCATAAAGTGTCCACTTATCTCTGTTTACATCCCTTACTGGCCCTAAATACCAGCCTGACTTCTGCCACTCTTGCTCAGATGAACAATATAATGGAATGTGACCTCTTTGGTAAATGCAAGAAAAGATGAAAACAAATGTACTAGTCCCACAAGATGAGGTTAGCAGCAGTCTGGAAGAGTGGAAAGCAGGCTTATCTCCCATGAAGCATAATGTCCGATGGAACATTTTATTTTAACATAAGCCTACATTAGTATTCCTATTTTATTTTATCACCAACATACAGGAGCCAGTGCAGGTATCTTTACTCTTGGCAAGCACTATATTACTATGTAAACTACTCCATTATTCTTAATGGTGCAGCTTCCAGAATAATATATTCAATTGATATTTATTTTAAGTAAGAATATAAAATCTGGACATTATTCTTAATGGTGCAGCTTCCAGAACAATATAGTCAATTCATATTTATTTTAAGTAAGAATATCAAATTTGGACATTTATGTGTGTGTTATATATATATTTATATATATATATCTATATATATATACATGTCCAAATTTGTTGATGAGGGTACTGTGAACTTTTAAAGGTGAGATTTTTCTTTTTAATATGTTCTATGTCATATATCTGAAATATGGTTTACTTAGCAACACATGCAAAAAACCCCCAGACCTCTTATCATTAATGGTCTTTGCTAGATGAAATAGAAAACACCTTAAAAAGCCAGAATCATAAAAATACATTAATATTTTTGAATATTCTTGAATAACAATCTAATAAAATCTATATAACTTTCTACTAATGGGGTAATTTTATTTTCTTGGGGTAAAAAGGAATGACCCATGTATGGCAGCAGAGTCTGCAGTCTAGGAAACACAGAAATTCCTTATCTAGAAGTGTAAAAGATTTTAAAGATTTTAGGGGCTAGAATTATTGCTCCTACTAATTTCAAAACTCCTCTCACTCATGATGTACTTTCCTTTTCAGTTAATCATTATCTTTTATTATAGGACTTCTGCTTCAATACCCTGAAAGGGACTAAAGTTCCTTTGTGTATGATGCCGTGCAGGCATACAATAAAGACTTTATCATGAGTTTCAATGATTTTCCAGTCCTTTCTACTAGGACTGAGTCAAAATATCCAGCTGCTGATTACTAAGACACTGATAGGGAAATCTGACTAACCAGATTGTTAGTCTCTGGTTGGTGTAACTCCATCCTTTCAACTAACACAATTGTCATGGTTAATGTTAGAGAAAATGCATGGCACTTTGGTCATCATAACAAATAAGAATAGTAATGAGATTATAATATTTTTATCAGTAAATACCCATTCAATGAAGCTTATTTTTTCTTCTTCTCCCTTGTAGAAAGAAGTCTGGACAATGCAAAATGTCTATATATATCTAATTTAAGTGCCTTAGGATTTGTTTTTCTTCAGCTAAAATAGCTTTTCCCTTATCGATTTAATTAATTAAATAATTAATTAACAAACAAAATCAGGATTTAAATGTGCCTAAAACTGCCCTGCTGTCCAATGTCCAATGCTATGTCTAATCTTGTGTCAAACTAGTATGCAATGGTTTCCTGTCCTCAGAGTCTATTGGGAATGGTCCATAGCTTGCTTTGCCTATCAGACACTGCTTGGGCATTCTCTGGGATAGTGTTTGTTGGCACAGGTCAAAATCATAGGCTGAATGGATATTTTCCTAGGTGTACTAAAAAATGGCTGTATCGGCAGAAGCAGAGGGCAGTGGTCAGTGCTTCAGTGCCCAGTGGGTAGCCAGAAATAGATAGAATCTATTGTGCTGGTCTGAGCTAATTGGAATATTTTTAATAGAGAAAATTGTACTGTAGGTTGTGAAGGAAAACAATGGTGATGTCTACTTCACTCAGAGGCTTGCTGCGAATGTTTACAAAAAGATAAGAGTCTCTCGAGCGAGCAGTCTGGGTCATGAGGCACTTGCTACTTGGGTTTTGGGCTAGCAGCTCTGGCTTCTCCTCTCTATTGAGTAACTCCATTAACCACTTTTCTTCTAATTGCCCCCCACCCCGGATGATTCTCCGNGGGGGGGGGCGGGGAACTCCCAAACTGTCACATGTATCGGGGTCAATTGTCTTCATCGGTTAGCCTCTGGGCAATGAAGAAAAACAGACTCTCAGCAGTTTTGTATATTAAGTTCAATTGAAGACACTTGACATGAAATGGAGTAGAGCTTCAATTCAGAGGGATCTTGGTAAATTCAAGTATGGGAGCAATCAAAATTTCAAGAAGTTCAACAAGAAGTGCCAAGTGCTTCACCTGGAGCAGAATAACTCCACTGTTAGAGATGTCAATAAACTTGGGGAACTGACTGGCTAGCTGTTAACAGGACCTTTTTGGTGCACACAGGGATAAATGGCAGTGTGCTTTCCTCAAAAACAAATGTATATCAGTGTTAAGCGTGAAGAAAAAAAGACCATCAAACCAAAGGCAGATATAAGCCTTCCCTATTTGATCCTGGTGAAACCATGCTTTGGAAAACTCAGTGCAGTTTTGGATCTCCCAGCCAAAAGGGATGTGGAGAAACAGAAATGAGTCCAGAGAATGCCTATAAGATGTTCGGTACCTAATATTCCAACAAGGATTTGTTTAGATGGGATTGTTTGGTGGAGTGAAAAAAAGGTTAAAAGGCAACTTAATTGCAGGCTATACGACCTGAAGAAGAAATAGAAACTCCTTTCACTAATAACTGAAAATATATATTAAAGAAATAGAACAGTCACAGTCTAGGATGTGGGAAGTTCAGGTTGGACGTAAATCTTTTAATCGGTGCTAGAACATACTGTCCAATAAGGCTGAAAATTCTCTGTTCTTGAAGGCTCATTAAAGCAACACAGCTTTAAGTGATCTTTAAGTAGCAGGTTGGAGAAGAAACCTCTCCTAGCCAACATTATCTATGCCCAGTAATTACACAGACATAGCCTAGGGCCTGCAGAGATCCAATTTACATTAGCCCTGGTTCTTACACAGACATAGGTTTTAAGGCTTTCATACAACTATAGGCAAATTCTGCTGTGAGGTTGGTGATGTCTACAGTTGCCTGCTCTGCCATTCTGCTGGTACTTACCATCCCTGCTGAACAGTCAGCAAAAAGGAGCCCAGGTCTCTGCTTTAGCTGCAAATCCGCAATCATGGCATGCACACTGAGAACCAAAGCCCAGGCACATGGTCAACTTCATTCAGTCCCATGGGGAAGAGGCTGCGATAAACCTTTGAAAACCCAGCATGATCCAAGACCATCACAGCTGATAGGCTAGGCTAACCATATTTGCAAGCATAGCTCTTTCAAGCCTGAATGGAGCAATAGAGTTGTTATCTGTCCTTCCCACTTGTAGACTTATAAATGCATGGCTAATGAAGGAGGCTTTTCCTGAATGAGGGTGTCTGCCTGCGTCTCTGTGCAGTAATGTTCACAAGAATACATTTGCTGAAAGGATTAGCACACAACAGGATTATTCTAGTTTTGTATCCAGCGTGCTCAAAATTCATCCAATCCTGCAGACAGACAGTCATGGTGTTACGGATGGTGCAAAATTCATAATCGATACTAATTTTGATATCCAGGCAGAGATTGTTAAGAACTATGAAAATTGTTTGTTAAAATTAAATCTCACCAGAAAACTTACAAGGTTTGAAACACGTGGTTTGGAAATTTACACACACAGGGAACAGGTAAAACTGGAACACTTTAAGAGGTGACCAGCAAAAGCAAACATGATATTGGAAGAGAAGGTTCCCGCGGTCACTGTACTGCTGGCAGTTCATTATCCTGCTTAGCCACTGGATGGATGCAGGAAGTTCCTTTCTGCTTATAGCAGAAGGCAATTAGTGATTACAAGAGGTTTTGAGTATTTACTCACAAAATAGTATCAGACAGTACCCAAAGCACATGGAGGGGTTGCTGTCGGCAGTCTCAAAGCCGTTAGAGGCTTTGAAGTTTTCCCAGGCTCTTTTCTCAGGCAGCTGGGAGTCTGGCACAGTGTCTGACTTGGTTCCTCTTGACTCCCCATTCAGTAGCAGCCTTGCAGAGGGGCAGGCAGGATGCAATGCCATGTGCAGGTTTTGCACAATGTCGCTCTGGCAGTGCAGGCCGAGCACCTGCAGGCATTTAGAGCCTTTTCCTGGTAGTGGAGTTCCACACAGCTCAGGATGCAATAAGGTAGCAAGCAAGCACAAATACAATGGTAGAGCACCCCTTGTGCTACCTGCTCATCCCTTTTTATCAATACAGCCTGAGACTAATGGGTCTTTGGACACAGATTAGCCTATCTGGATGTCACTTTGCCAAGCTTGACCATACCAGCTGAAGTCAGGGCTTTTGTCCTCTTTCCTGCAGTTGCTTCCCCCAGTACAGAAGGAGGGAGAGCAGGGGAACACCTCTGGGCAAGCCATAGTCCTTAGACTCAGTGGCTGCAGGTTCTTTGTTCTCTTTTCTGCAGTTGCTTCTCCCCAAAACAGAAGGAGGGATAGCAGAAAAACATTTCTGGGCCAGCCAGGACATGGATAAGCCTATTTTGTCCTGCTTAGGTCTACCGTGACACATGGGAAAGGTAATTCCAAGGTTCTTACTTGGGGCAGCAAAATACCACTTTTGTCAAAAACATGCCAGATGACAAAATGGCTGATCTTGTTCTTTAGGTGGTGATTCATCATCATCTGTTATCAGAAGCAGGTTTATCAATTCGAGTGAAGAAAATTGTGAGAAAAAAAAAATTCCAATGATACACTGTAAATTCTTACTTATGAGGTTTGCCTTGAAAAAAATGCAAAGCATCCCAGAAGAATCCCTGTTGCATCCTCCCAAGCACAAGATTTTTTATGCCCTGAACTGCAAAACTGTTGTTCCCAGGAAATACAAACATCTCGATGCTCTCAAAAAATGCAAGTTAATTTATATCCTGCTCCATAGTATGAGTAATGATTCATGTGACTGTCAAGCTGGATGCCTGCTGCTCTCATTGTGTATCTCGAATTAATTCACTATCCAAAACATTTGTGTGGGGGCGAGTAGTACTGACAAGGCATGTTTATCTGACTTAGATAAGCGGCTGGAGTGAGAGAGCAGGCAAACCGATAAAATGAACATGTTGAAGTGACCATGAGACTGTCCAGTTTTGGTCAGCATGCTTTTCATGCACATCAGGTGCACAACTGCTGGTAAAAGTCCAGTAGTGTCCTTAAGGGACTTCTTTACACACCATGCAGCCCATGAGTAATGGGGTAGCAGCCCTGTCATGGTAGGCCTAAGCAGGCCAAAATAGGTTTATATGTGTCCCAGCTTGCCCACACATGTTTTTCTGCCCTCCTTCCTCCTGTTTTGGGGAGAAGCAACAGTGGGAAAGAAGACAAAAGAATCTGGAGCCACTGAGTCTGGGGACTGTGGCTTGCCCAGAGTTGTTTTGAACCCTGTGGTAAACAAAGTCCACAGCTTGCCTTGTGCAAGGCTGTGCTCTGCCCTAATTTGGGTAAAGCAAGCCTATGACTTCACCTCACATGGGCAAGCTTGGCTAACTGCCATTTTGCTTGGCTATTCTGTGTCCAAAGGCTCATTAGTCTCAGGCTGTGTGGATAAATTTGATGAGCAGGGAGCACAACATGT